>PVJS01007006.1:0-57631 GCA_004027185.1 Glis glis
CAGTAAGGCAGACAGACATTAGAGATGGTGAGGTGGTGTTTTGACACTGTGCATGAAAATTGTCTGCCACCAGTTGGAATTGGAATCAATGAAGGACCAGGCACATGGTAAACCACTGCTATCTGTTGATTATGCAAAAATCTTAATCTGTTCCGGCTGTTGTAACAAAATGCCATAAACTGGGTGGCTTATAAACAACAGATACATATTTCTTACAGGTTTGGGAGCTGGGAAGCCCATCATTGAGGGCCCAGCAGATTTAATGTCTAGTGAGGGCCCATGTCTTGGTTCACTGAATTGAGCCTTCTCATGGCGTCCTCAGGTGGGAGAAGGGAAAAACATCAGTCTTTTCAATCTCTTCACAAGGCACTGATCTCTTTTATGAGGCTCCACTCTCATGACCTAATCACCTCTGAAAGACCCCACTTCTTAATGCCATCACACTGGGATTAGGTGTTATCCTATCAATTTTAAGGGAACACAAACATTCACACCATAACAATAATACTTGCAAAATAGACGTTATATTTCTTTTTTAATGATCAAGTAATACCTTTAATAAAGAAAAAACTGTAGCTCCAAACTCGGATGTGTTTTAACCAAAGAGATGGAGCTAATACCCTTCCATTTAGTATTAGGGCATAAAAGCCAAGTGGATTCAAAGACAGCACCATCCCCATTATAATAATAATATAATAATAATAATATTATAATAGTAATTATAATAAAAGTGTTAAAATAATATATATACATATATATACATATATACATATATATAGCCAGGAGTTACATTCACCTTTACACTATCTGCACTAGAAATATGCCATCTTCAGTAGCAAGCATCAAAATTGCTCAAGCTAGGTTTTCTGTCTAGCTTTATAAGTTGCATATATATATTTTATATTGTTTTAAAATGTGAAGTGAAAAGTAAAAAATGGTTATAAAAATCAAATATAGACACAACAGCATTATTTAACCAGATATCAGATTATGCATATTTTTTCTTCAGAACATAATAGTGTTCTTGAAGATAGACATTTCGTCTCAATCATTTTTGTTTCTTCTATAATACCAAGTAAAGTCTTAGACATATGTTATTGTAAGATATATATGGAAAATTTAAAAGTAATTACTTTTTTCAGGTAGTGTCCAGTGCCTGTCCTTCTTGGACTAACAGACATACTCTATAAGATTTCTGTAAAATGAAATGTGTAAAACTAAGAGGTTACAGGGAGGAAAATGTTGAAATTCAGCCGCCAAGCACAGTAGCCCTAGAAATTGCCTTCAGGCCTGATCTGTCCAAGTCAGCATCCACGAGGTATGTGGAGCCTTCCTGGGTTTGCTCTCATGTTTACATGAGAGCAGTCAGAAGCAGTCTTCAGAGAGCAAGGCTGTGATTCCAGGATGTCTATTCCACTTCCTACAGGTCCCAGGCATTAGCTGCAGTGCTGGGTGGTGCATAGACAGGGGTTGGTAAGAAGAGGCTGTGGCCAAGCTTCCAGGGCCCGGAGTCCAGCAGCTGAGAGCTATTTCTGACACAAGGCTGAGCAGGTCTGGGTTTGTGAAGCACACAGAGTCCGGCCCGGTGCTCTCCTATCTATTCCTACCAAAGGCCTGCTTCAGTGCATCCACAAAGCCCTTGTACTGGGCCAGGATGGGGCTCTCCCTCTCAGTGTAGGGGACCACCCACTGCTCTGCCAGCCCAGTGAGGCAGTTGATTAAGAATGCCACCTTTATGGTATCGTTGAAGATACCATAAAAAGAAGTCCATGTACGAGGCCACTTGGGTCAGAAAGTCAGTAAGCTGAGCAGGGCCACCCTTGAATGTTTCAGGAAAAGCCACCTGCAGACAGGTGGATGCACCTGGGCCAGCAGGTTGGCTTTCTCACACAACAGGTGATGCACCTGGTCCATTAGATCCTTGTTTTCTCTGTGCAGGGCGTGGTTCTGGGTCAGTAGGTTCTGCATCATGATGGCCGATGTGTCCATACCAGCAGCAGCTCAGTAGCCCTTGCACACCACCCGGCCTACAAAGTAGACATTATTATTTCTAATGGAAAGAGGAAACCGAAAATGAGAAAACCTCCAATACCTATTCACAGTGATATAATTCAAGTGATAGAATATGTGTCTATACAAATATGACTCAAAAGTCCACTAAGGTCATATTTTTGGGGGGGATTTTTCTCCTTTGAAGAAATCTTCAGAGATTTTTCTTTATTGCATATTAATTATTATTTCAGAAACATGTAGACAATTTTACAAATTGTAAAATTTGGTTTTGGTTGAATCATCTTTAACCAGTTCTTTTGAAAGGGTAGCAATATAAACCTTACAACAGGCTCTCATAAGAATGTGATATACTGTTTTTAAAAAGGCACATTTTAAAAGGTACGTATTCTCGGACATTCTGAATGAGATTTCCAGTAAATTTTCTAAGCTCACTTATTTCCATCATTCACGACTGAATCTGCAGTGCAGACCTCATTTTCCGGTCAATTATTAGGATTGCAGATCCTCCCTAAATGGAAGGGACTGAACACATCACAGGCAGGACAGCTCCCATTATCTGAAATAGCCATAAGCGGCTTTAATGTCAGAGATTTGGTTTAAAGGCTTGTCCTCCTGGAAAACTAGCTGTAGTTGTTTGCAAGGCAGAGCAAATTATAAAATGATTATGGTTCCAGAGAAGTATGTTTCTAAATGATTGCTTCACCAGTCCGTAAAATGCCCACTTTTAAAAAGTGGGTGAAATATGAGTGCCTTAAGAGATTACATCATTGGGATATTATTAAAACTGTCTTTATGGGTCCTGGATGCAAGGCCATGAGGACAGATAACTTACCAGGAATATTGACAGGAAGTCTTCAGCATAAAGAAAGAAAGGCAAGCTTAAAAATGAAAAGAAAACCTGAAGAATGAAGTAGAAAATAAACCTAACCAAGTGAAACAGTGGAAAGAGCTCAGCCCAAACTGTTTACCATATTTTCCTCTACAGAGGTTTGGGGAATTGGTGATAGGAGAGAAAGAGGTAGGATTAAAGGAGCCTTTTCTCTTTCTGTATACACTTCTGTGTTTATTTGACTTTTAAAATACACAAGCATGTATCATGTTCAATTTATGCAACTAAAAACAACATTAAAAGAAAATGCATCAGTAGGCTTATTTTTCATTTTTATCTTATTGTGGCCTCCGATCTAACGTCCAAGTCTAGTAACATGAGGTAAGTATTCACTGGAAATTCACTGAAGAAGAGAAGGCATCCTCAGAATTCCCGATGTTGTCAACAGGTCCATTTTGAACTCAGGGACACAGTATAGCTTCTTGATGTTTCCTTTAAAATGTAAATTTTACTCTTAAATATGATTTTATGGCTGTCAGACTCATTCTATACAGTAAAGGACATGGTGCCTTGTGCTAATGGGCACCCAACAGAAGCATTTTAGAAAGCACAGTTATGGGATGTGAGGGTGATCTGGCTGCGACATCTGTCACCCCATTGATCGCCAGGGTTGATTCGGCTGATCTGGCTGACTAGGCGGGTGTCCCCTTCCTCCCTCACTGCTCCATGTGTGTCGCTCCCGAAGCTGCACGCTCAGTCGAAGAGGATGACCTTCCCCGAATAGAGGAGGACCGGTCTTCGGTCAAGGGTATATGAGTAGCTGCGCTCCCCTGCTAGAACCTCCAAACAAGCTCTCAAGGTCCATTTTAGGAGAACGTAGGGTAGTCAAGCTTCCAAGACTCCAGACACATCCAAATGAGGCGCTGCACGTGGCAGTCTGCCTTTAAAAAAAAAGCATAGTTATGAAAAACTACCTCAAACCAAGAAAGAATCTTTAACGAAAAAGGAGAAGCTAAGCTTATAGTGTTTTATTATATTTCTTGGCATCTTCTGTGTTAAATACTTTTTTTTTTTGCAGTACCGGGGATTGAACGTGGGGGCGTTCTACCTCCGCGCTACACCCCCGGCCCTATTTTTTTATACTTTATTTTGAAACCAGGTCTCACGAAGTTGCGGAGGGCCTCACTAAGTAGAGAGAGAGAGAGAGAGAAAGAGAGAAAAAGAGAGAGAGAGAGAGAGAGAGAGAGAGAGAGAGAGAGACAGGTAGAGAGAGCTGAGGCTGGCCGTGAACCCGGATCCTCCGGTCTCCGCCTCCCAAAGTACTGGGATTATAAGCGTGCGCCACCACGCCCGGCTTAAATACTTATTTTAAACTATTTGTTCATGTTATAAAAGCCACAGTTCTCTTTTGGAGTTATATTTGGGTCTTGTTTGGCCTGTTTCATTGGAGTTACCTCTCTTTCCCAGTTTTGGCTGAAAGAGTGGCGTTGGCTACCATATTTCGACCAGCTGACTTCATCCTCTGGTGCCAGCTGACTGAGCTAAACAAGGAGGCTTGATTCAAGCTGAGCCTATCAGTTTGCTTCTTGTGGGCTTTATCTAAGAAAGACAAAGACCCAGCCAAATGATGATGATCTCAAGAACTATGGGCTGAGACAGGAACAGCCATGTTGGGGTCCTGTGCATTGTTTGGCAAGAAGAGGGACTCAAAGGAATGATGCAGAATTCCAGAGGCAAATGTTCACAAGTGAGGGGGAAAGACAGAATTGTTTTGTTTGATTGCTTTCAGATTTAAATTTGACATGGGAACTGGTTCCACATCCCGCCTTTGGTTATATGGAATAGTCCCAAATATTAGTTTACTCAAGATAGGTAGATTTTTTATTTTTTGGAAATAAATTAGAGCTTATGGGGGAAATAATAAATTCTTCTAAATTCATTGCTGCATATAAATTCCCTATCTGTGTTTTTCCTATGAACATGCTGTTATCATGTTCCATGTAAAATTTCCTATTTTCCTTTCTTTTAATAAAATCATGAGCATTTCCCTACGTTGATAATACAAACTCTGGTTCAATACAACCTGTAGTTTATCAGGGTCTGTACCTGTGTACCTAAATCTGCCTGGAAGAAAATACCATCTTTCGACAGGTCTCATTTTTAATTCATTGCCATTAACCACAGTTGGATGTTTACTGACACTGGGCACCATACCATTAACCAGAGACTGTTTTCTTTCTCCTCCTATCTCAGTGTCTCCTTTTTCTACCTCACTCTTTACTGAGACCTTGTTTTCTATTTTACTGGGGTAATAAAATCCACCAAAAGATACATTCATCTTCCTCCTGCCACCACAACAATCCAGCTGCGTGCTCTGTGCCTCCTTTCTCTGACTTTTTTATTGGGGTGAACTCTTCACAGTCTTGGCTGAAGTCAGCCCTATGGATTCCAGTTTCCATCCCTTCTGTGTCCATCAGCAGCAGAACTCTCTCTTCTGTAAAGTTTTCTCTGGTTCTTGGCCATTTTCATGAGCTTATAAATGCTATCATTTTTCTTATCTTAAGGAAAACCAAATTTCCCAGACTTCTTATCCCCCTTCAGTTACTGGATCATACCTTTGCTCCTGTGAAAAGCCACTCTTCTCAATAGTTGCTCCTACTTGATATCTGTAATTTGCTTGTCTCCTGTTTGTGAATCAGGCATTCATTCTCTGGCTCTTACGAAACAGCACTTGTCAAATTGCTATTGACGTCCTCATGGCTAATATCAGTGATGGATCTTAGTTTTCATCTTCCTTGACCTGAAGAGGTGATCACTCTTCACTTAAATACTTTCTTTACTTTAGGACACTATACTCTTGGACCTATTCCTACTTTGCTGGCTTCTGACTTCTTTGCTGGTCTCTTTATACACTCCCAACCTCTAGCCATCAGCATGTCTTGGGCTACATCTCGGGTCTCTTCATTTCTACACTCACTTTCTAGGTGACTGCTGCTAGTACAATGGTTTTAAGTTCTATTTATATTAAGAAATCTCAAATTCACTTCTTTAGCCCAGTCGTCTCTTCTAAGCTCCAAATTTTCTTCCCCAACCTCCTACTCAAAATTCCATCTTGGATATCTAATAGGCATCACAAATCCCTAAATACCCAATAGCCCCAGGATTCAAACCTTACAATTCTCCTTTTCCCCCCAGACAATGTTACTGTCTATGTCACACAGCACACAAATCAGCTATTTGAAGTATATGAGTCAATGGCTTTGAGTATATTTGCAGGGTTGTGCAACCATTACCATAATCAAATTTATAACATTTCCATCATTCCCTCCATTGCCCACCTTCCCCCAAGCTCCCTTTCACTGCACCCCCAGACCGAAGCAACCATAGTTCACTTTGTACCTCTATAGAAATGCTTTTTCTGGACATTTCATGTAAATGCAATCCTACAATATGTGGTCTTTTGTGATGGCTCATTTCGATTAGCATGCTTTCAAGGTTCATCCACATTGTAGTATGTATCAGTACTTCATTCCTTTTAATTTCTAATAATATTTCATCATATGGATATACCATGCTTTATATCTTCATAGGTTAGTGGTCATTTGGGCTGTTTCTACCTTTTGGCTATTATGAACCCTCTTGCTATGAACATTAATGGAACTGCTGGATCATGGGGTAATTCTATTTTATTTTATTTTTAGGACTATTTTACAAAGTGGTTTGGAACTCTTTCCTGTTGGCATTCATTCCTTTGGTGATTTCATCGAGTCCACGGTGTTAAATATCATCTCTGCTGAAGTCTCACACACTTTTATTTGCAGTCAAGATCTTGCCCTGAACTCCAGATGTGTGGGATCCATTTTTTGCCCATTAACATGTCCATCAGGGAACTTCTGATTTTCCCATTTTCCTCACACCCCTAACCTCATGACTGATTTTTCCCTTGTTTTCTCAGTTAATTTTGATTCCATTCTTCCTTCTAGTATCTAGGGAAAAGATATCCTCAGATCCATTCTTGACACCTCTCTCTCTATCCCAGTCCAAATCTAATCTGCCAGCAAATCCTGTTGGCTCTACTTTCAAAATGCGCTTCCCACTCTTTCACTGTAGTAGTACTGCTGCCACCACCTGGTCCAAACTACTGTCACTTTATGGCATTGTTGAGCTTCTTGCTCTAGCCTTGATTAACCTCAGCCTATTCTCAACAGAGTATCCTGCATGAACTTTTAACAACACTTAAATGGTTTCCACTTTATTCAGAGCAAAATCTCTCAAGTCTTTAAGGTGGCTTAGGAGACTCCACATAATCTAGCTCCCCATTTTCTTTCTGTCCTCCAACTGCTACCCTACTAACTCACTGTGCTCAAGCCATACAGGCCTCCTGCTGTTACTGGGGCAAGAGCAGCAGGTCCTCACCTTGATCTTTACAGTTGTTGTTCTCTTTACCCAGAACACTCTTCCTATTGGAATTAGTTTGGTTTACTCATCTTAGTTTGGTTTATATCTCATCTTCTCATTGACTGCTCCTTTTCTCCTTCTTCTTCTTTAGAGGGGATTGGACCCAGGGGCATTCTACATATGAGTTACAGCCACAGCCCTTTTTATTTTTTATTTTGAAACAGGGTCTTGCTAAGTTGCTGAGGGCCTCACTAAGTTGCTGAGGCTGGTCTCAAACCTGTGGTCCTCCTGTCTCAGCCTCCCAAGTACTGGGATTATACATGTATGCCACCACACCTGGCTTAATTATCCTATTCTAATTCCAGTCCCTAATCTTTGCAGTCCTATCATACCATTCAAAGTTTTATTTTCCTATGTAATATTCATGATCTTTTGGCATACTAAGCATTTGTAATTTTTAAAGTAATGTGTTTATCTGCTTCTCCTAGTAAATGAGTTCCATGAGGAAAGGAATGGCTTCGTCTGTGTTGTTCACTGATCCATAGCTTCTGGAAAAGTGTTTTTGCACATCCTAGATATTCAATAAATAATCATGGAATGAATTATAAAAATGTTTACAACTTTATTTTGAGAGTTTATTTTAATTGACAACTAAAAATTGCACATATTTATCTTGTTCAGCATGCTTTGAAATATATACATATATTGTAGAATGGCTGTATCAAGCTAATTAATATATGTAATGACTTCACCTACCTTCCTTCCTTCCTTCCTTCCTTCCTTCCTTCCTTCCTTTCTTTTGTGAGAACACTTTAAAATGTACTATTTTTAGCATTTTTTGTGGGACTGGGGATTGAACCCAGGGCATTCTACCTCTAAGCTACACCCCCCAGTCCTATTTTATTTTTTATTTTGAGACAGGGTCTCACTAAGTTGCTGAGGGCCTCACTAAGTTGCTGAGGCTGGCCTTGAACCTGTGATTCTCTTGTGTCTGCTTCCCAAGTACTGGAAGTACAAGCGTGCACCACCACGCCTGCACTTGCTTTTCTTGGATATACTGACGGCGCTTGTGAGCTTTCTCTGGATGCAGGCACATATTTGGGAGTGTGGGTTGGAAGTACCAGGAAGTACAGCCTTCATCTTATCATCCTCACCCTCAGGAGGCACAGCATCGAGGTATGTCTAAATGGTGTCCTAAAGGTCCCAGCAGGACTGAGCCACAGGTGCCCTCCACAGTAATGCACTTTGAATTGACTCCTTTGCCTGCCTTGTCTTGTTCTGAAACTCCTTACTGATGCCTCTGGGGTAATCCTACAAATAAAACATTTATTTCTGCGTTTGCTTCCAGGGAGACCACCCAGAAGAAAAATATTTGCTTCTATTTCTTCTTAAAATATGTTTATTCTTAGTTGTACATATTTATGGGGTTTAGAACTACATTTCAACATATGTTTACAATGTATAATGATTGTATCAAGTAATTGGCATACTTAACACCTCAGACAATAGCGTTTCTTTGTGTTGTGAACATTCAAAATCCTTTCTACCAGCTATTTAAAAATATTCACTTAATTGTCAACCATAGCTATCTCCTGTGCCATAGAATATTAAAAGTAGTTCCTCCTCTCCAACTGCACCCTGTACCTGATAAACATTCTGTATCCATCCCTCCCATATTTCTTAAGGCTATATTCCTTAAAAGGGAAATACTGATTCCGGTGTGGTGGCACACGCTTATAATCCCAGTACCGCAAAAAGGGGGGGGGATACTGCATTAAAGAATTGATTTTTTTGCAGTACATTTTCATTTTTGCGGTACCAGGGATTGAACCCAGAGGCATTCTACCTCCGAGCTCCACCCCCAGCCCTATTTTTAATTCTTTATTTTGAAACAGGGTCTCACTATGTTGTGGAGGGCCTAAGTAGCTGAGGCTGGCTGCAAACCCGGATCCTCCTGTCTCATCCTCCCAAGTACTGGGATTATAAGCGTGCGCCACCACGCCTGGCTAAAGAATGGATTTTTAAAAACTGACTTTTTAGTGCTCCTCCACCAAGATTTGGGGATCCCTTTTTATGTGCCAAGTGGGAGGCAAGAGTTTATCTCCTTTTGAAGAGTCTACAAACACCATATGAATTCACTTTGTTAGCCTTTTTTGAAACCAGGGCGTGGACATGTGACCCAGGTTTGACTGAGCTGAGGATCTGTCCCAAATTACTTGTGGTAGGTAGAGGTGCAAAGAAGACAGGATAGGGAAAACCCTTCCCTCTTTGGTGTTGGCTTTTTTAGAAGCTTCCAGTTTCTGGAAACCACTGGTGGTGGTGCTGGCAGGAATTATTTGCATCCAGTGATGGCCGGGTGGGCAGCACAAGCTGCTGTGTCAATGGCAGTGCCGCCCAGGAGGAAAGTCATGGGAACCACATACACCACTTTCTAGTAGCCTATTAAAAATGAAATAGAAACTGGTAAAATTAATTTTAATAAATTTTATTAACCCAAATATCCAAAATACTGTGAAATCCTGTAATTAGAGGCAAAATGGATAGAACTGGTGGACATTATACTAAGAGAAATAAATTATACACAGAGAAATAAATTATACTAAGAGAAATAAATTATACAAGTACTGCATCTTCTCTTTCATTTGTGGAAACTAAAAAAGTCAACCTGAAAGTACAATAATGATTGCTAAGGATTGGGAAATGTGTGTAAGTGTGTGTGTGTGTGTGTGTGTGTGTGTGTGTGTGTGTGTATGTAAGTGTGGGGGGGGCAAGAGTGGACAAAGGTAGTTGGATATGATTCATGTGTTGAAGGCTCAGTCGCCAGTCTGGTGGTATTGAGAGGTGGGGTCTGGTGGGAAGTGATTAGGTCATTGGAGGTGCTGTCCTATGGTATGTAGAGATAACACAATATATTAAATTATTCACCCTGGAATGAAGTGCTAATTGAAGCAAAGTTTTGGGGGACCAATTAGCTTCTGCTAGAGGCTACTGGGAAGAGTTATGCAAGATCTGTAGTACATAGTATTGCTATCAAAGTTTCCATACAGTTTAAAGAAATAGATTTATAATTGCACATTGTACAATTTTATGTTTAACATATGGATTAAAAATCAGTGAATATTTTGGACTCTGCAAAAGAAACATCACATTTCTTTGCAGCCAGTGGGTTAAGAGAGCCAAAACACACCCACAAACATTGAGTCTGTGGGTTGCCAAATTTTAATGTCAGTTGAATTTTCAGCTTTGCCATGTCTCTGATATAAAGTTTGGGTGTTTGGTAATTGCTGAGAGTGGAATTTTTTTTACATGGGAGGAACTTAAACTTCCCAGTGAGTTTTGTTGGCAAGTAAAGCAACCAGCCTCTATCTGATGATGCTCTCTCCCCTTTGCATAAAGACTCTTAGTAAGCCCTAACAAGCCCATCTAAGGAACTTACCTGGCCAGGGGAAGCCACTTTGTCTTCTGTCCCATCCTCACCCCCTTTTTTGTCTATGGCTTTGTCTAAGTTAACTGTTGTCAGATCTCAATCGAAAAACAAATCTGTGGAGCCGGGTGTGGTGGTGCACGCTTGTAATCCCAGTACTTGGGAGGCGGAGACTGGAGGATCTGGGTTCGCAGCCAGCCTCAGCTACTTAGTGAGGCCCTTCAGAACTTCGTGAGACCTGGTTTCAAAATAAAGGATAAAAAATAGGGCTGGTGGTGTAGCTTGGAGGTAGAACGCCCCTGGGTTCAATCCCCAGTACTGCAAAAAAAAAAAAAAGAAAAAGAAAAACAAATCTGTGATATGAAAGAATAGTCACAAAAATTACACAACTGTTCATTTATATTAGATTTGTTTGTGTGTGTCAGTGTGTGTGGTGTAAGTAGGCCAAAGGGGGAATAGATAATTTTAGATCAGGCTGATTTGAGCATGATGGGGATAGCTCACTGAGGTTCTGGATTCAATGTGCCTCTTCAAGCTGGGAGTGATTCTAATTGTTGGTCTGCTTGGCTGACTTGTCTGACCAACAAAGCCTCACATTGTGTTTGAGCCAAAAACAACTAGTGGCATTATTATTCTAAAACCCAGGAGATGCTGGTAACGAAGAACAAATTGAACGATTTGTCCTCAATTGCAAGTTTTTGTAGTATATAAATATAAAAGCATATGAATAAATATATATAGGAAGGAAATAGAGAAAATAAATTGGAAGTGTTTTACAATGGGTGGACCAAGTTAGGCATATAATCCATGAAACAATGCTATTTATTTTTGATCCATTGAAATACTTTCAAAAAAATTTTAAATTTGATAGGACTTGAAGAGACTGGTTATTCATTCATTCAAATACTGCTGGTCATGGTGGCACAAGTAATCCCAGTACTTGGGAGGCTGAGACAGTAGGATTGAAACCAGACTCAGCAGCTTAGGGAGATCCTCAGCAACTTAGTGAGATCCTGTTTCAAAGTAAAAATAAAATAGAGCATGGGGGGTAGCTCAGAGGGAGCATGTCCCTGGTTCAATCTCCAGTACCCCCCAAAATTTATTGAGTGTCTAAAATGTTCATAACTTGAATTATAGATATTAGAGATATGATGATAAGCTAAGTAGATGAAATTTCCTTCATGTAACTTATATTTTAATGGATAAAACAGAATGAACAAATGAATTAAAATCTACAGTTTGTCAGAAGATTTGTTTAAGGAGAAGAATAAATCTGAGTAGATCAGGATTGCCAATGTGCTAGAAGGGGACAATTTTAAAAAGGATTTCCAGAGATGGTGTCACTGAGAATGTCACATTTGAGCAAGAGTCTGAAGAGGTGTTAAAGTCTTCCTGTGCATCTCCAAGGAAAAGCATTCTAGACAGAAGGAACAACAGAGGCAAGGATTATGGATATGATGGGCCAGAGGGAGTGGAGCCAGCCAGCTTGACACATGTAGGAGATGAAGTCAGAGATATAGAGCAGACCCAAATTGGATTATTTGTTTCCCCAAAAGGTAAAGGGTGGAGTATTATATCAGAAGTAGTGGAGGATTAGAAATCAACTTTGAAGTTAGATGTGGTCCCAAGTCCTCCATCAATGATTGGAGTAGCATATCCAGGATCAGGTCCAAGCCAGTTATGAAGTAGAAGTAAGTTGCATAAGTAATTTCATTAACTCCACCTCCTGTGGCATTGTACTCTACTCTTATGGGAGAATTCTTTT
This sequence comes from Glis glis, assembly GCA_004027185.1. Lineage (NCBI taxonomy): Eukaryota > Metazoa > Chordata > Mammalia > Rodentia > Gliridae > Glis > Glis glis. The sequence goes on from PVJS01007006.1 coordinate 12,430, forward strand.
AGCTCAGTTGACTGAAGAGGAAAACATTAGATTCAGCTACTTGGTGAGGCCCTCTGCAACTTAGTGAGACCCTGTTTCAAAATAAAGAATAAAAAATAGGACTGGGGTTGTAGCTCGGAGGTAGAAGGCCCCTGGGTTCAATCACCAGTACCGCAAAAAAAAAAAGAAAAGAAATGGATATTATGCTAAGGGACATCAGTCAGTAACAAAAAATGAAGGGTCATATGTTTCCCCTCATATGTGGAAGCTAAGAAGAAATTGAGATACAAAAGGGAGTCCAGACAAAGGAGGAGAAACCCCAGTGGAATGATGGAGGAGGTCTAAGGGAGGGAGGCAGGTGGGGAGAGGGAGATTTGATGAAGGAAACACTTCAATCAACATGCTGCACATATGCAAAATTATCAATGCCAATCTCATTTCATGCATGGGGAAGGGAAGGGTGTGGGGTTGGAGCTGGGGGAGGGGGGAAGCTCAACAAGTACTGTGTGTCTGAATGTCTCTATCACTCTGAACTTCATCATGATGTATGATTACAATGCACCAATAAAAATGGAAAAAAGAAATGTAAAGCAATTCTGCACATGTTTGCACCAACCAGAAATAGATTGCTGAGGCATCATTTCCTCCCTCAGTGGTTATAAAGGATCATTGAGAAAGTAAATTCTCCCAGTGGACTGAAATTCACAGAATTTATCTTTTTGTCCACTTCACCTGTTAGTAGAGAGCCAGAGGTAAGTATCTATACTGATTGATGGTCCATGGCTAATGGCATACTCAGATGTCAGGGACCTAAAAGAAACAGAATTATAAGATTGATCACAAAGTATTTGGAGGAAGACATATATGGATGTACTCCATTCAATGTAGTTTCAAAGTGTGAATAAATTTATCTTATGAGAACGACCATCAAAAGGTCACTGTGTATGAAATTTTTAATTAATAGGTGAACAAGATGATTCACTCTATTAATGTCAGTCTACTTCTTTCCCAAGCCTCTTTATTACTTGATCAAAGTGGATATGGTGACAGACATTAAAACATGGACTTAAACTAAAACCATTGACATTCCTGCAGTTGCAGCAACAGCTAACAGCCCTGAGTTGCAATACAGCACCGTAGCCATCTGGACTCCTTCTACCAAAGAGGAGGCATGATACTTTAGATTTGAATTTGCCTTTCATCTTAATTTTCCTTTTTTCAGTGTCATCATCCATGGACTGAGTATTTTATATACTATTTTGATATTTTCCCTGTCCAAACTCCCTCTGACCAAGGAAGTTTATTTATAGAGAAAGAAATGGGGCAAAGGATGACTGTCAGATCTAAGGATACCCATAGCCCAGAAATAGCTGTGTTCTAATGGAGCCTCATATATAGTACAGCTGAGATATAACACCTTGTGAGTAGAAGACCCATTTTATCCAAGGATCAGTTTAAAGTGTTTATCTCTCACAGATTAAAAATATGGACTTGGGATAGTTGGTTGAAAGGGGGAGTGGAGCTTACTCTATCGTACCTGATGATCTATCTGCAAATGATTTACCTCCTATCTCCACTCTTCTGAACATTGTTTGGATATAGTAGTAGTGAAGAGTGGAATGTTTCAACCTGGGATACAGGATAGAGGCATTAAATTTAAAGCATAGACTGTCTCTTAGCCACTTAGATTTCTTCATGTTAATGAGTAAATGGGCAAAAGGAATTTATGGTTGCTGATTGATTAATGCTACCCAAGGTTTCACTATACATTGAGGCTAGAGAAAGCATGGATAGAGCTAAAGTAATCTTCTGGATTTTCCTCTACTACTTCCATGCTCGGTGGTACAGTTTAACCAATGGCTAAAGCAACCCTTTATAAGCAGAATAATAATTGCTCAGGTAATTGGGGCTGAAACTTTGAGTCACCCACTGGCTGAAGAGCCACAACTGTCTGAAGTATTGGACAAGGCATCTAAGAGCTTATGGAATGAGCCATGGAGAAGGGCAGTCATGAGTCCTTTGCTTTCTCATCTGAAAGCTTTGGCATTGGTCAAGGCCTCCCTTTCCTCTTGGTTCTAAACTTCCTCAGATCCAACAGACTACAGAAAGCGTCACTCATCTTCTGAACCTGCACTGACAATTAGCAAATGCCCTAAGAGGAAGAGTCATTCTGTCAGGTTCACCTCTCAGCACGTTCTTCATCTCTTGATGGATTTTGGTCCATCATGCCCAGTCTACTGGTAGCTTTGTAGCATATTCATATTTTTTTAAATTATATTTTTCCAGTGAATTAGTTAGGGTTAATATCAGAACCCACAGGATATGTACACGGTAAATGGGGATTTATAGATCAGCCTACAGTCAAAGCAGTGTAGTCCTAAGTGTCTGCCTGCACGTGGAGGAGGCAGAGGAACCAGTAGCTGGTTAAGTGGTCTAAGAACTGGAGTCTCAGAATAGGAGCCACTTATAATGTAGTCCCCGTCCAAGATGGAAAGACCTGGAAACTCTCTGGAGAAACAATGTTGAAAGTCCAATCTGAAGAGCAGAAGGAATGAAGGCCAATATCCCAGGCGAGAAAGACGTGCTTTTCTCGGGAAGAACCACACATGGCCTTCACACAGCTTTTTCCTTTTTATCCAGGTCCTGCACCTATCATAACAGTGCTGCCCACATTCAGGGCAGGACTTCCCCTTCAGTCTGACATTACATAAACCAATCATCTCATCAACACACCCAAAGTCACACAATCTTGGGTATTTCATAATTGAGTCAAATTGACAATCCAGATTAACCATCACATCCAGTTTTCACTGTGATACAATTGGTCTGAAACAATCTGTCTGCAATTACCAAATTCATAGAACCATATCCCTTTCCTTCCTAGAACTTGTCTCAGTGTGCAGTAGTTAACTAATTTCTGTGATTATTTTCTTAACACTTGAATCCCTTAGGTAGATGTTAATGATTACCGTATCTGTCTTTGCTCACTGTCGGGTCCGTGTACTAATACAGTTTTGGGTACATGGCAGATATATAATATTTACTGAGCAGATGGATGAATGAAGCATAGGCAAGTTGTTTACTATGAAACAAGACTAAACACCTATTGTATACTACACACCATAGTAAGAAAATGGCACTTAGAGTCTAAAGATCTCTGATCTCATATCCTACCATTTATCCTTAAAAACAAAATAAGAGCTGGGCATGGTGGTACATGACTGTAATCTCAGTACTTGGGAGGCTGAGGCAAGAGGATTGTGCATTCAAGGTGAGCATGTGGTAACTTAGGCTCTGTTTCAAAATAATTTTAAAAAGGAAGGTCTGGGGTGTAATTAAGAAGTAGAATACCCCTGGGTTCAATCCCCAGTATAAAAAAAATAAAGAAAAGATAAAAAACAAAAAGGCCCAAACAAGGCAAAATATTTCATTCTCTGAATCAAGGTTTGTCTTTAGATGGCTCAGGAGGGGATGAGTATTTGAAGAAATGGTTGAACAAAGCAAATGAGCACTCACTAAAAGGGAGAAGCCCAAGGAAGTTCACATGGAAGCAATTAGTGGCATAGGCCCTAAATGTGGTGGTGCACGTTTGTAATCCCAACACTTGGGGGGCTGAGACAGGAGGATCACAGGTTCGCAGCCAGCCTCAGCTACTTAGTGAGGCCCTCTGCAACTTAATGAGACCCTGTTTCCAAATAAAGAATAAAAAAATAGGGCTGGGGGCATAGCTCAGAGGTAGAATGCCCCTGGGTTCAATCCCCAGTAGCACAAAAAAAAAAAAAGAAAATCGGGACCGTTGATGTTGAAGAGTTAGCCTTACAAGCTTAGAGAAGATGCCACATGGTGTCCATGTCTGAGTATCACATGAATAGAGTTTAAACTGATTCAATAGAGTATGAAAATAGCCTGTGACCTTCCTCAAGAAGGAACTAGGTAAGTGCACCAGTAGTTAGAGACACAACATTTGATTTCTACTAAGTTAGAGATCCAGAATCCAATAGAGAACCATGTACCATATAATGACACTTCAGTCAGTAATGGACCCCTACATGATGGTGGTCCCCTAAAATTACAATGGAGCTGAAAAGTCCCTATCACCTAGTGACGCTGTAGTTGTCACAACATTGTAGCACAACTCCTTACTCATGTTTGTGGTGCTGTTGGTGTAATCAAATCTGCTATCCTGCCAGTCATATGAAAGTATAGCAATACAGTTATGTATAGTGCATAATAATTGATAATAGTAAAAAATGTTACTGGTTTCCTATGCTTTTTATTATCATTTTAGAGTGTACTCTTTTTACTTATTAAAATAGAAAGTTTATCACAAAAATGTTTTGCTGTGCTGGCAGCAGCCCCATGTGTCCTGTATTTACTGCATCTCTAGATTGAATGAAGAGGTCACATCGAGTGACTGACACATGCGATCTGGGTTTGTGTAAGTACCTTCTATGATATTTATACAATGATGAAATCACCTAACAGAGTCTATCCCTGTCGTTAAGTAATGTGGGACGGCACTCTTGCAATTTGTTTGCATGTGTTGTTGTTTTCATTTTTCTATTTTATATTTCATAAAATGAAGAAGCTAACTTAATAATTTATGTTTATGTTTACATATAGATATGTGTAGTTTAGAGTATACACAGAATGGTTTATTGGTGTTTTCTTGGTTGTAAATTCTTTAAAGAACTCTAATTACTTTGTCCTGACTTCTTAATTAGGCACTACAAAGCCCTCAAAATAACTACTTGCTGTAAATAAGAGTACTATAAAAGATACTCAAGTAATTAGCTCACAAACTCCACCTCTACTTAAAGTGACAAATTATAAGAGTTAGATCAAAATTAGAAAAGAAAGTAGCTCACTACTTTTTTATATTAACAGTCATTTAGGCTGGGTGTGGTGGCATATGCCTGTAATTCCAGTACTTGTGAGGCTGAGACAGGAGGATCGCAGGTTTGAGGCCAGCAGTGCATGGTAACTCAGCAAGACCCTGTTTCAACGTGAAAAATAAAATAGGGCTAAGAGTGTTCCTCAAAGGTAGAATGTCCCTGGGTTTAATCTTTGATAACACACACACACACACACACACACACACACACACACGCACGCACGTCATTTAGACTGCACTTCCTGGATGAAGTTGAGTAGAGCAGTATATTTAGAAATAGAAGGGTATCTATCTTAGATGATCCCAATTCAACTTCTTTTTGTGATCAATTTTAACTCTTAATTGCCTCATTTAAGAAGAAACTTTTATGCAGTGCTAGCAGGTGATGTTGCATTCAGCTACTGGTAACAAAGACCAGCTAGACTAAAAAAATAATAATAAAAGGCTGAAAGAATGCTGTCCCAGGCTCCTATGAAAGCTCCATGGTTATTGGGGATCCAGGCTTTTATCTTTCTTTAGAGCTTGGCTTTGTATCTTCGAGGGCACATGATGTCTCCTAGAACTCCAGTCATTTGAGTATATTTCATGCAGGAAGAAGGGAGGAATAAATGACAAAAGAAAATTTTTCCCTTCTCCCACTCAGCTTTCCATAAAGTGTTTTCCAAAAGCCAGCAGTGAGTTCGTACATCTTACTAACCTTCTGTCATGGGAAAGGAGAGTGGGAAAATGTAGTTATTGAGTGAGAGACATAGTCACCTGAACTAAAATTGAAATTCTGTTAACAAGAAAGAAAGGCCAAAACAGAGTGAGTTCTGTCACAGATATATCAAAGTGACCTCAAATATTTCACTGCGATAAGCTGTTTTCTGATACCTTATATGTGTCATCCTGTCCAAAACATCTGGGGCAGAAAGACGAATATGACATTGGGCCTGCTCTCCAGGAGCTGTTTAGTGGAGAAAACAGACTGTAAACAGCTCATGTCAACTTATGTAAGAAGAATGAGAAATTTGTTGTGTTATGGGAAAGCAGAGATAAACTCAATTTGACCCAGTGGTATGGTCTTCCTGGAGGAGATATTCCCAGAATCTAATCTTGAGAGATGAGTAAGAGCTGGAGGACATTCCAAGCTTGGGGATGATCACAAAGAAATTGAAGGATGAGGGATGCATCATTGTTAAAAAAAATGCAAGCACTTAGGGATTATTAGAAGGGAAAATCAAGGCAGAAGTGAAGAAGTAAATAAGAAGTCAGTTTACAGAGGGTCTGGCATGGTTCCCTGAGTGACAACCATGTGGAAAGCCTTGGAAGGGGCTTAAATATGGACATCTCATAGTCAAAGTGAATTTTAGGTATGTGTCTCTGACTCAGCTGTGGAGGAGGCTTCAAAGGAGGACAAAATTGAGATTAGGAGAGCTGTTAGGGGATATGTCAGTAGTGAGGGAAGAAAGAATGGAAGCTGATGAGAGAGTAGTAGTAGTGATAAGAAGGATTATAGAACAATGTAGGAGGAATAATTAGATGGTGAATGAGAAGATGTGGGTGGAAGGAGAGAAAAGAATTTAGAATGATTGAAAGATTTCTGCTTTAGGAAACTAGGTGGATGATGGCACCATTAAGTGAAATTGTAAATGTAGGAGTAGGAGGAGAGGTGGGAGTGGGGCTGGAGGAGTGGGAAAAGATGAAATTGATGGGACATTGATTTTGAAGTGTCTTTAATATCCAGTTGGAAATGTTCAGTAGGAAATTAGATATAAAAATATAAAGCTTTTGATCAAGGTGAGTATTTTCACAGTTCTCCAGAGAAACAGAATCAGTAATGTGTGTGTGTGTGTGTGTGTGTGTGTATTTATAATCCCTATATATCAAGTGTTTTATATATAAAATTATAATGTTGGCTTGAGTTAATTTCCATAATATGTGTATATTATGTATATATGTATAATATATATGTATATATGTATAATATATATGTCTAATATCTAATGGTTATATAATGAATACATATAATGGTATATAATGAATATATATAATAGATATATTTATAATGTATATGTGGATATATAATATATGTAGTACTTCCTAGGCATAAAACTAACAACACATAAATGTATGCAGCATATGCACGCACGTGTGTGCATGCACACACACACATATATAAAATGAAAATTGGCTCAAGCCAACATAATAAATCTCATTATGGAAATTGGTTCAAGCAATTATAGAGTCCAAGGACTCCCACAATCCACTTGTAAGCTGGATAAACAGGAAAGTTGATGGTGTAATTTGTGTTGGTTCTAAAGGTCTGAGAACTAGGGGAATCTATGGTTAAGTCCTGGTCTGAGTCTGAAAGCCTGAGAAATAGGGTGAAGGATGGCCATGGTATAAAGTCAGTCTGTGTCCCAAGGCCTATGAACCAGGAGCACTTATGTCCAAGAGCAGGAGACGATGGATGTCCCAGATCAGAGAGAGTGAATTTACCTTTCATGTGCCTTTTTGTTCAGTTCAGGTTCTGTACATATTGGATGATGTATACTCACATTGAAAGGGGGGTGGATCTTCTTTGCTACATTTACTGATTTAAACTGTAATCTCTTTAGAAACACCCTCACAGACATATCCATAAATAATGTTTAATAACTAGCTATCTGGGTATTCCTTCTTTCAGTTAAGTTGTGATATAAAATTAACCACCATGAGTCCACCTTTATCAATTTGGCATCCAAACTCATCTCCTTAAACCATACTTAATACCCAAATAAAAACAAAAATAAGGTCATAATAAGGCAATGTGGTATTGACCCAAGGATATACACATAGGCCAATGGAACAACATAACCCAGAAATAGCATCATACAGATACAGTCACATGACGTAACCATAGTGCCATAGTGTACTGCAGTGGGAAAAATATAGTCTCTTCAATAAATGTGTCTTAGTCTACGTTCTGGTGTTGTAATGGAGAACTACAGACCAGGTAATTTATAAAGAAAAGAGATTTAAGCGACTCATGGTTCTAAAGGCTGGGAAGACCAAGATCAAGCAGTTGCATCTGCTGAGGGCCTTCTTGCTGCCCTCATACCATGATGAAGGCATCACATGGTGAGGCAGAGCGAGAGTAAGGGGGAGAGAGAGAGATCGAGAGAGGGCCAGAATTGCTTTTTATAACAAGCCCACTTTCAATATGACTAACACACTCCCATAATAAGGATATTAATCTAGTCATGAGGGCTCTGCCCTCAGGTTGTAATCATTTCTTAAAGGTCCTATCTCTTAATATTGTCATGATGGCAATTAAATTTTTTTTTGTTTGCGGTACCGAGGATTGAACCCAGGGACATTCTACCTCCGTGCTACACCCCCGGCCCTATTTTTTATACTTTATTTTGAAACCGGGTCTCATGAAGTTGCGGAGGGCCTCACTAAGTAGAGAGAGAGAGACAGGGAGAGAGAGAGAGAGAGAGAGAGAGAGAGAGAGAGAGAGAGCTGAGGCTGGCCGCGAACCCAGATCCTCTGGTCTCCGCCTCCCAAAGTACTGGGATTACAAGCGTGCGCCACCACGCCCGGCCATGGCAATTAAATTTAAACGTGAGTTTTGGAGGGGACAAAAATCCAAACCATAGAAAAGTTATTCTGGGTAATTGGGTAACCATATTGGAAAAAGAAAAGAATCTTGACTACCACTGTACATGATATACTGCAGTCAGGTCCAGGTGGAGTGTATCTAAGTATAAAAGGCAAAATAATAAAGCTTTGAGATTATATCATATGAGAATACTTCATAGCATTGTGGTAGGCAAAGTTCTTTAAGAAATTATTGAAAAAACACACTGTTCTTAAAGGGAAAGACTGACCTTGTTTCCAAATTAAAAAAAAAAAAACATAAAATCTGGCTGGGAGTGTAGTTTGGAGGTAAGAAGGCCCCTGGGTTCCATCCCCAGTACCATAAAAAGTGTGTGGGGGGGATAAAGACTGATACTGAACTGTTTTAAAAATAAGAATTTCAATCATACCAAGACTTCATTAAGAACTGGAAATATCAAGTCAAAGAGTAGAGGGAAGGAGATAATTGTAATAAATTTGTCTGATAAAGTACTACTATAAATATAAAAGAAGACAGAATCCTAATGGAAATATGACAAATGACATTAAACAAACACTTCTGGTTCAAATGGTAAATATGCATAGGAAAAGGTACCTGAGTCATCAGGAAAATGAAAATAAAAAATACACCAAGATACCTACAGACACTCATGAGAACAGACAATTTAAATAGCTGGTATTATTGAGTGTTTGTAAATATGTAGAGCAATGGGAATTTCTAATTTTTATTAGTAGAAGTTTAAATTGGTCTAACTACTTTAGAAAAATTTGTTGCAATGTCTATAGGTAACATATAATCCCATGAACTGATAGTATATTCCTACACACAAAACTAACAACCAAGCATACATCAAAGGGTATATATAAGAATGATCATAACATCACAATAGCCTCACACTGGATACAACTAAAATGTCCACTAGCAGTACAACTGATAGATAAATTATATATAATGGTGACCTACAAAGCAATGAGAACTAATAAGATATTTCCACGTGCCACACTGTGGGATAAATCTCACGTATATTACTTTGTGCTAAAGAGGACAGACTCAAAAAAGCACAGAGTGTAATTCCATTTATATAAATTCCCCAAACTAACAAAGTGAATGGGTAGTTATGAGAGTTTGGTTATAGGTGGGACACTGGTCCTGTTCTGCTTTCTGACCTGAGGCTATGACAAGGTCATGTGTTTACTTGGTGAAAATTCATCAAGCTGTACATTCATGATCTGTGTGCTTTCTGTCTGTGAGCTATACATCAATAAAACATTTATTTAAAAGATAAATACAGTTTCAAGAGGGGATGTTTGTACTAGACTGGGTGCCTAATCATATTTACATTAGTTTCAGGCTAAAATTTGAAAATTGTTAAAACTGAGGATTTTTTCCTTGTCCAATTTTCCCCTCAGTATTCAATGGTCTTTACTATTTCAGGTAGAGGCATCGATTATTTAGGGGAAGAACATATTCAGCCTTAAATATAAGACAATCCGTTATTTGAAAGTCATAGCTGTGATAGCTCTTGAAAGCCTAAGTTTTCCATGAAGAGTCTTGCTCTTGAGCCAGAAAAGTGTTTGTGAATCTGCTTGAAGCAGGATTTTTAGCATAAATTATCAAAGCCCCCAAAAAAGTACATTTAATTTATCCCTAAATAACACAGTGGGGTGAGAATAAATTCAAAGCCAGTTTTCCTCTGACACTCAGAGCAGAGGTTTTTATGTTTTTTAAAAAAATATAGTTGGTCCTCTGTATCTGTGAATTCTGAATCCATGGATTCAACCAACTGTGGGTTGAAAATGTTAACAAAGAAATTGCCTCTGTCCTGAATATGTACAGACTTTTTTGTCATGATTCCCAAAACAGTAATAACTATTTGCATTGTATTAGGTATTATAAATAACCTAGAGATGATTTAAAGTATACAGTAGGATGTGCATAGGTTTTTATGCAAATACTGTGCCTTTTTATATGCCATTTTATATAAGAGACTTGAGCAGCTGCTGTTTTTGTTATTTGCAGAGGATCCTGCAACCAATCCTTCATGGGTACCGAAGGATGACTGTATTCTCAGCAGGAGAGTGAAGCTTCAGATTTGGGACAAGAAAGCAAGAGAGCAAGCAGCTGGTGTGTGTTTCTAAGAAGGGGAAGGACACCATTCTCAAGTTTAGATCTCTATTCGCACAGGATTGGTGAAATTATATGAATATCTGACCTGCTAGGTGAATCAAGAGCAGAGGGTCCCATACCTTGCTTTCCTGGGAGTAACCTGGGGATACTACTATTGTCTAGAACAGCCTCATGCCCAGTCTGGCACTAGAGTGACAGAAGAGCAGCAGTTCAGGAAGATGTTGAGTTGAATGGGTTTAAGAGTAGACTGAGACTGTTCAGCACACACATGCAGTGTTATGTGGGAAAAGTCACAGGGGCCTTGAGCTTCCTGGGAGGGAAAGAGAGGTATAGAAAAGTGCTGAGATGCCAGGCGTGGTGGCACACGCTTGTAATCCCAGTACTTTGGGAGGTGGAGACCGGAGGATCCGGGTTCGTGGCCAGCCTCAGCTCTCTCTCGCCCCCCCCCCTCTCTCCTTAGTGAGGCTCTCCGCAACTTCGTGAGACCTGGTTTCAAAAAAAAAGTATAAAAAATAGGGCCAGGTACCTAGCGCGGAGGTAGAACGCCCCTGGGTTCAATCCCCGGTACTGCAAAAAAAAAAAAAAAAGTGCTGAGATGACAGGCCAACCCAAAGGGTTGTGGATTACATAAGTTGATGTATGTAAAGGATTTAGAATACAAGCCAGTTGCTCTCATCATTGTCAGTGAGTTGGCTGTCAATCTATGGAGGGACAGAGGACATCATTTGTAGGGGTCAGTCAGGATGAGGGAAATCACAACAGAGCTCACCCTGGATAAAGAATGATTATAAAAATTGACCCCATACCCTATCCATTCAAGGATGGAGAATTTGTAATCATCACTCAAGTGAAAGACACAGCTTGGAGATTCCTAAGAAGAACCTTGAAATGATTGATTACTTATCCCAAATGGCATAGTACACCTTGATTTTGCAAGATTTGGTTTTCCACTTGTACATACATATGGGGGCTTTGGAACTAAGTTGATTTTTAGAGATGTTAAGTTGCTTCTCTGCACATTTGAAGTCTCTGAATATAAGTCTGTGAATTCATACCCATTAGGCATTTATAAATGTTCACTCTGGCTGTTGTGTGGAGAGTGGGATGGTAGAAGTCAGGCAGCAATTGAGGAAGATCATTTAGAGAATAATGTTAGTCCAGATGAAGCTTCATTTGGGTACACGGCCATGGCTTTGGAGTGAAGAGAAGCAGATGTGACTCAAGGTGACTTAGAAGGTAGAATTGGCAGTCATTATTGAGTGAGTGGGTCTGAGGAGCAGTGGAGACAAAGGTGTCAAGGTGCCTGGGTTTCTATCTTGAGCAACTTAATAAGATAGTTACACTGCAGGAAAAGCAGGTCTCAGGTTTAGTTTTGAATATATTTGATAGTGAGGTGCCTGTAAAATAAACAAAGATGTTATATAGGCTGTGGGCATAGGAATTTGTCTTAGAAAAGGAATCTCTGTCTATAAGTACAAAGTTGAAATTATTGGCAAAGAGGTATTAATTGAAGCTATAGAGTAAAGTTATCTTTACTAACAGCACCTAGCTCTGCATGAGAATGGAGAGTGAAGTTAGAAGAGGGTCTGGATATTCTTCTGAGGAAATCTCTGAATATAATGAATTCATACCCACTATGCATTTACAAATGTTGACTCTGGCTGTTGTGTGGAATGATAAAAGTCAGGCAGCAAAAGAGGAAGATTATTTAGAGAATAATGTGTTAGTCCAAATGAGGCTTCATTTGGGTAAAATAAAATATAGAATTGTCAGGTGAAGATAGAGGAGGTACCAAGAGAGGAGACAGTGAAGTAGTGACTAGAGAACAGGAAAAACAAACAAACAAACAAACAAACACCAGGAAAGTCTAAGTCTAACAAAAATCAGGGGCCAATATGTTTTAAGAATAGGGAGTGACTAAACGTATTGAATGTTATTAAGAGTTCAAGTAAAAGGACTGAAATGGTTTTTTAGATTTCTTGATAGGGAGATTGTCGGTCAGTTTTCCATTGCTGTGACAAAAACATCAGAAAATGACTTGAAGAAATGTTTATTTTGGCTCATGGTTTCAGAGGTTCCAGCCCATGGTCACTTAGTCTCATTGCCATTGGGCCTGTGGTAGCACAGTACATCATGGTGGGAGCACATGGCAGAGTAAGGTGCTCCCCTCATGAGTGCAAGGAAGCAAAAAGAAAGATAGGAAGGGTCAGGGCCCCAATATCCTCTTCTAGGCCACCTCCCAGTGACCTAACTTCCTTCCCCTAGGCCCCACCTCCTAAAGGTTCCCTGACCTCCCAGCAGCACCAAGCTGAGGACCAAGCCTTTCTATCACACGGACCTGTGGGAGACATTCCAGATGCAACTGTCGCAGAGGCCATCTGGGTGCTGATGAGATGGTCCTGGTGGAGTGATGAAGGCAGTGAGCAAAGGAGTCAAAGGAAGATAGAAAAAAACAGATGAGGATAGATTTATTTTTTAAAGGCATCTAGTTCTAAAGGGGAGGAGAAATATAGGGATGAAATTAGTGGCAAAGGACAAGTTATTGGGTTCTACCCACACGTTCTTTAGAAAAAAACTCTGTTTAGAAGGGCAGGCACATTCCTTGCCATATTTACCCCCATTTTCTCGCTAATTCCCAACAAAACACCATTATTAGCAGTGGTATGTAATATATCAAGAAGGCATGGTGGGCTGCCAGGTTGTTCAGTTCAGGTTTCAGACAGAGTCCAAGAGGAAGTAAATGAAGAGCTGAAAGCAAGTGCACTCATTAAGGATAGAACACTCTTCACATTCACTGTCTATGCTCCAGCAGGACTAGGATTTTGAAGAAGAATAAAAGTCCATTTACAAAAAAATTATAATGTTGGGACCCTTAAATAACCCTTTTAGGGTAGGAACGCTATTTCATTTTATTTTATTTTAACTTAATTTTATTGGCGCACTGCAATTTTACATCCTAGTGAGGCCTATAACCCTAGCCCCAGTGGCTGGACATGGAAAACTATGTTTGTTGAAATGAATGAATGAATGTATTTTCCATTGAGAAAATCACACAAACAGTAATGCTACACCTTACTCCAATAATTTCCTCAGCACAGCTGCTCTACAAGGTATCACGTATGAAGAGCCCATTAGACCGGGGAATAACTGTGCCTTTGGAAAACCATAATCAGAATCAACACTCCCCAAATCTGTGGACTCTGGAGATCTTACCCCTGCGCACTAGTCTCTCAGGTGTGATGGAGGGGCTTTTCAACACCAATCACCATGTTTAAATACCCATGGTTCAGCTTACCATTGATAATAAGGCTGTAAATGCTTTTTGTTAACCATATCTGAGTGTGGTTTCTAAGATGACCCACTGAATCTATATCGACATGCTTTTGAGCCCTTTGAAACACAGGTGCTTGTCCTACAATTTCTTCTCAATAACAGCTAAATAATATGGGGTTTTGCTTCCAAATTCACTCCCCTTCACTCAAATACATTGTCTACTTGTATGTGTGTGTGTGTGTGTGTGTGTGTGTGTGTGTGTGTGTGTGTGTGTTTACCCTCCTATAGTCATGTCTCATCCTAACTTCCTCTTATTAGCAGATCAGCATATTATCAGCAGAAAAGGCCAACTCACTCTTGGCTTCCTCCCTGTAGATCTCTAAGGGAAAATCCCTTGAGGGGTTTTTGTTTGTTTGTTTGTTTGTGTGTTTGGCAGTATTGGGAATTGAACCCAGGGCATCCTATTACTGAACTACACCCCCAGCTGTATTTTATTTTTTGTTTTGAAACAAGGTCTAGCCAAATTGCTGAGGGTCTCACTAAGTTGTTGAGGCTGGCCTCGAACCTGTGATTTCTATCTCAGCCTTCCAAGTAATGGGATTACAGGTGTTTGCCACTGTGCCCAGTTTCTCCCTTGGATTTTATCTCTTGGGTTCCCTAGCATATCCCTGGTGTGTCCTCACTGACCCATAAGTGGAATGCCTTCAGCCCAAGCAATGGTGGGAGCTGTAACCTGTGCTCAGTATTCTTGACATATGTATCAGTGAGAAATTAATCTCCTTGGACATTTTGGGGGGTACTGGGGATTGAATCCAGGGACATTGTGCCTCTGAGCTACACCCTTTCATTTTTTGTTTTGAAACAGGGTCTCACTAGGTTTCTCAGAGTCTCACTATGTTGCTGAGGCTGTTCTCAAACCTGTGATCTTCCTATCTCATCCTCCCAAGTACTGGGATTATAAGGGTACGCCACCATGCCTAGCTTTGCTGGACATCTTGATAGGGTAAATATTATCCAGGAACACTTCATTTAGAAATATTAAAAATTATTAGGCATCAGTGATATTCCAGGCCCTGTGTAAGGCACTGATGTTGTGTTCTCTATAGATCCCACAGGAGCCAGTAGTTTCAGTGTGTCTTTATCTTTCCATCTCCTCCCCTCTCCCCTCTCACAATTCCAAGTGCATTTGTGGAGGCTTATAACAAGCACACACTATAAACTAATGGGGAATGAGAAATTCAGAGTCATGACCAAGGGGGTATTAATAGCTACAAGGAGTCATGAAAAATCATCCAGGCCATGGAGGACTATGTGGTCATTTTGCTTGCGCTGACATTTAGTCTTGGGTTTCGGGCAATCAAAGGAAGTAGGAAGACCCGTTGCTGCTTTTTAGAAAGGAGGAAGCATCACAGTTCCTTCGGGAAAACCATACTTTGTTTTTAGCACTAAGTTCTGAAAGGTATTGTCAATGTGGTGCTTAATACAAGGAGCACTGGATAATAGACAGTATTCTTGACTTCCTCCATACAACAAGAACAGGTTTTCATGTAACTGTTTCCTGTGTTGTCTTTCCATGATGACATAATTTTTTTTTTTTTGTGGTACTGGGGATTGAACCCAGGGGCATTCTACATCTGAGCTACACCCCCAGCCCTATTTTTTATTCTTTATTTTGAAACAGGGTTTCACAAAGTTGTGGAGGGCCTCATTAAGTAGCTGAAGTTGACCCCTAATCTGTGGTTCTCCTGTCTCAGCCTCCCAAGTACTGGGATTACAAGTGTGCGCCACCATGCCCGGCTATAATGACATAATCTTAAAATGCATTTCAAGGGACCAGATGAGGAACCTCCTCTGATGAAATAAATTTTATATCTCCAAATGTCTGGATCATCCCTAGGACCAGTCCAAGAAAAAGAACTAAGTGTATTCAGTTTTTCTTTTTTGGAGGAGTCCGTCTGTCTTTGCTATCAGCACATTTTTAGCCATTCAACTGCCCTATTCCGTTGCAGTTCTCTCTCTCTCTCTCTCTCTCTCTCTCTCTCTCTCTCGTCTGCTTAATTTTTGGTGTTTTACTCTCAGGCAGCTTTTATTATAATTCTCTGCTACAGCCATGATAGTCAACTGAGTTTAGGGTTTGGAGAGTTTTAAAAAGTTTGAAATTGGCCGGCCGCTTTGGCTATCAGCGCAGGCAGTGGCAGTTCAGCCAGAGGGCACTGGGGAGGCGCGGACCCAGGGCCAGGATGATCCTGGAGGTGGCCACATCATCCTGAAGGTGCAGCTCCCGCCTCTGTGAAGCTGCTCCCAGTCCTGGAGAGGAGAGCATCACCGGGTTCGCCCAGTGTACTTCCACTCTTGGCTACCTTGCAGTTCATCCATTCCTCCAGAAGAAAAAAACCACAGAAGGATAGCTTGATAAATCTTAAAATACAAGAGGAAAATCCCAAAGTGGTGAATGAAATAAACATTGAAGATTTGTGTGTTACTGCTTATTGTAGATGTTGGTGTTCTAAGATGTTTCCTGCCTGTGATGGTTCCCATAATAAGCATAATGAATTAACAGGAGATTATGTGGGTCCACTCATACTGAAGAAGAAAGTATAATAGTATGATTTAGGATCTGTTCAACTGTGTGTGGTAAAATCTTACAATATTTTCTCATGCTTTTTGTATAGAAAAATATTTGAAATGGTGGTCTTAATTATTACTACCGATTAAATACTACTGTTTATTTGATACTTTGTATAGTCAGTCATTTATATAGAGGTTAAATTGTCAAGATTTATTCAGAATTAAAAAAAATTAATGTATCTGCTAGCAATAAAATCAATACTTCTGATTTTAGTTGAGAAAATCTAAATTTGGCAATGGGTCCAAAGCTGCTTCTTTGAATATTACTAATTCAACAGAATCTATACTTTAAAATTTCTACCTACACTGTTACATTTTTTATATTGCTTTTGTTTTGATCATTTGAAGTGGTTTTGTACCCTTTTGGCCACTATGCTTTTTATGTGAATTAAGAAAAATATTGCCCTCAAGAATTACTTAAGGTTAAATAAAATAGTACAATCATAAAAAGAATCATTTTAGGTTAGAGAAAAACTCTTTGCTTTGGAGAAATTGTTATCTCATTAATATGAAAATCCAATTAAAAAAGCAAACTACATATAAAAAGTTCCAATGAGGAACAGTCATTTATATTATAAATGATTTATTTACTTTACAAAAGGCATTTGAGAGAGAGTGTGTGTGTGTGTGTGTGTGTGCGTGTGTGTGTGTGTGTGTGTGTGTGTCTGACCTGTCTTGAGCAATCTGACTCAGTGACAGCTGTTTTGGGGTGGTAAGAACATTAACAGCTAAACTTATGGGCTGCTGCAATTTGAAGATCACTTAGAAATAAAGTATATCTGAATTCATCTTAAAATGATAAATAGTACAGTTTCAAAATTATGTTTATATGAACATTTTTTCTCTTTAATAATAACCCATTAAAACAAAACACAAGAAAGTTTTCCAAATAAATTTACTGGAGAATCTTTAAAACATTTTTTTAAGCCTATGATTAAGAGTCTCTTAGATTTTAGAATTCTCATATTAATAGCTACTGTAACTCTGTTTATTAAAGGTACAATCCATCCACTTCACTGTGTTTTCTTTTTAATATGAAGAGGTACAGGAGTCAGACATTTAATCCTTCTCCAGTAATAAAGGCAATAGTAATTGAGCATTTGTATGTACCAGACTCTACACTGAGGTTGGCACTTGGATTTTGAGTTTATAACATGTAACGTCAGTAGGCTGTACTGCGTGATCTTAACTTTCTTGTGACCAATAGCAAGAATTTTAAAGTTAGAGTTAGAAATGCAGTGTGTGGCTTCTAAGAAGTTTTACAATGTGTATGTCCAAAATTGTTGCTTTTTTATGTTCCCACCTGCCAGTGGGGGAGAAATATAAGATTGCTCTAAAATAATAAATAAAAAAATTAAAAGTTAGAAATTCTTTGGATTTTTTCAATCTTTTATATGCTAATATACATTGTGACTCTCTAAGATAGAAAATTAATTGTTAATATTCCTTGGCCTTATATGAGCATGAAACCGTTTACTCATGACAAAACACCTGTTGGGAAATGCTTCTGAAAATTACTCTTTGATAATGTCTTTTAATGTCTACATTAAAAGAATACTGGCCCTTGAGTATAGGAGTAATGATGGCCAACAGATCTTTGAAATGGAAAACTATGAATCTCTAGTAGATAATTTTTGGTGCCCTGGCAAGTAGATGAATTATATTTAGGCAGATGGGCCTTCCTAGAATCCCTCAGGTCAAACAATGTATTTATGAAACCCAATCTTGACCATGGTTTAAGTGTTTCTTTTTCTATGAATTCAAGATTTATTCCTTAGCATAATCTCCAAATTCCACCTGAATAAGTAACAGATAGAAATATTGTTGAGAAGAGAGAAAACTTAGCCATTAAAAAAATGATCACTTAAAAAGAATAGTGCATAATAATCTTTGAGCAAGAATTATAAGGAATGTGGCTTTTGAAAATGCACATTACTCTCAATATCACACAAAATAATGTGGTCAAACATGGATAATAGAGAAGGCACTTTGAAGTAAAGCAGTTAATTAATGACATCAAACACCTTCTTAAAATCCTTAAAGGTGGAAATTGCTAAAGACCTTGAGATTGGAGAATGAAAACAGATTTCAGCTTTTGCATTTCAAAAATAAATATTTGTAGCCATCTGGAGTCTATTTTCTGGATTGAGGATAAGAGAAATAATATCACAAATTTATCCTCAAAATGTCACTTCTAACTTTTGGTAGTTGACTAATAGCACAAATTTTCTCTCATTACATTTAATACACTATTAAATATTTTCACTTTAACATAGAATTGTAGCATCTTAAAGCAAAAGTAGTTTTTGTCATCTTAGCTGTAACATTAGTCACCAGGGAATGAAATTCTGTCTGAGGATTAGGTTTCTTTATTATGCTTCAGTAAGACCAAACTGAACATTCTTAATCGTTCCACTCTTCTGAGATTCTGGGTTATTATGTTTACCTGCAGGGAACTCTTGCCAATACATAATGAACTCTGATTCATATCAACTATGTCATATCCATTTTCTGTATTTGGAGGTACCAATCTGTACAAAATATGCTGTTTTTTTTATTTGCTATACTTGATCACATCTAGCTCTGTATACCCCAGTTCCATTGCTGGTGGGAGACTGAATGTGGTAGAAACCCTTAATTGGCCTAGAAGAGGTAACACAACCTCTTCTGGTT
Organism: Glis glis; assembly: GCA_004027185.1. Classification (NCBI taxonomy): domain Eukaryota; kingdom Metazoa; phylum Chordata; class Mammalia; order Rodentia; family Gliridae; genus Glis; species Glis glis. Next base: position 31,608 of record PVJS01007006.1, read on the forward strand.
TAACAAAACTTTCCTTGTGACTGATTTAGCCATTGTGATTAAATTAGTCTTAGGGTGATGAATTAGTCTTTAGGTGTGTTCAGTGCAAAGTTCAAACTCTCTCTCAAAGACTTTCCCCCTTTTCCCATGAAGCCTCCTCTTTCGTTCCTTCGTCATAAGATGGCATGTTTGTCCTGAGAGAAGACTGAATAATTTAACATGGAATGAGGCAGTCTTCTGGTGTTGGGCTGCCTTCTCAAGTGTCTGTTGAGGACTAGTCTGGCGTCTATGGTATAGGTCATCCTACCTAGTCTACTTGGGCTTCCCACTGGGACCTCCTTTTGAAGTCTGTATTCTCTTCCATTTGTGTGGGTTTTCCAGTGTCCCATGTTCATGTTCTACAATCTCACCCTCCTGGCATCAGATCATTTAAATATTTCAACTCCAGGTCTTCCAAGCTCTTCATCCAGGGCCATGGGAACACCAAGATCTCCATCATGCCAAGTGCTGCTCAAGGAGGCTAGGGATGCTTACTGCCATCTGCAGAGCTAATCTTCCACTCCCACTTCATGCCACAGCAGGTGGAGGAGTGGGGAACAACTCTGGATGTTCTTTTATTCTCCCTCAATCTAGTCTGTAGCAGGGGTTCTGTCATTTTTTTTCTTTACTTGACTGAGTCTGGCATACCAAATTACTTCTGAGATTCAGGCTATATTTCATCCTTGTGAAATTCCTTTCGAAGATTTCCTTCCTTTTTATTGAATTAGATGAATTCTCTCTGCATTGAATTCTTACTCTGTATCCTAGAGATTTTAATAAAACTCTTTGATCCAGGTCAAGTCATTCATGTCTGGCTCCTGATATGAGAATGAAGCTTTTATGTTTAGAGACCACTTTTCTTTATTAAAATAGCCTGGATTACAAAATGAATTCCTCATTGTGAACTCAAGGAGATGTTTTTGTTAGTCAAATGCTGAATATTAGACATATCCTTCTTTTTTGCCTTCCTACTTTAATGTGTAAATTCATACAGCTGGTAAGGAGAAGCTTGCTCTATTGATTATCAGAACCTGAATGTTGTATTGAATTTTTCACCTTTGCCAAACTTACTTGTTTTGTTTATGTGGTACTGAGGATTGAATCCAGGGGCATCCTATCTCCAAGATACACCCCCAGGCCTTTTATTTTTGTTTTGAAACAGGGTTTTGCTAATTTACTGAAGCTGTCCTTGAACCTGTGATCCTCCTGTCTCAGTCTCCCAATTAGTGGGATTATAGGCATGCACCACCACGCCTGGCTCAAACTTATTCCTTTTCTGACTATGCATAGAATTTTTGCTTTTACTGTATTTGATCTATACAATTGTATCATATGGACCCAGTTGCTCATAATTTATGCTGTTTTTCCTCAGTCTCTGCAGAAAAGATACTTCTCTGTGTTTCTTTATTCTCTTGTACTCAGTGCTAAACTACATTTTTCAGCTTCTTTGCTAATAGGTGGGCCCATGTGCCTAAGTTCTGGCCAGGGAATGTGGATGGAAATGATGTACTTTGCTTCCAGGGCTGCCCACTAACACTTCTTCTGCAATCTTCTATACTTTTTTGGTTCAACAATTGGCCAGAGGGATAGGACTCGCTGAAGGATGGACTCTGAGGTCTTAGGAGATGACCTAAGGAGATGTATGCTTATTATTCACTAACCTCTTTGAAATTTAGGATCTCTTTCAATTGTGGATATAGTCAACATTTGAAGAGTGTTTGCAGTATCTCTTACTCTGTCACTTATAGAATCATAGGTATTTTTATATTTCATAACAGGTATCTCAAAATATTATTTATGCTAATCTCTGTTTTGATATTGAACTTGTTATTAGACCAGTCACTGGATCTTGTTATCTAATGCATTAAAACAAATATAGGGGCTGGGGATGTAACTCCTGGTCCAGCACTTACTTAGCAAGCATGAGGCCCTGGGTTTAATCCCCAGCATCCCAAGAAACAAAACAAAATAATGTATTTTACTTTATTCCAAATTAAAAATATTTTCATAATTTCTTTCTTTTTCATTTTATGTATTTTGTCTATGCTTTTTCTTTTTCTTTTTTCCAAAATTTTGGACCTTTGTTCTGTTTTGCAGTTTATTTGGTAATTTTTGGTTAAGTGCTGGATATTACAATGATATATTTTGATTAAATTCTAGAAGGAAAGCCATTTGGTAGAGGTGACAGATCAGCACCTTTATCTTAAACACTTCACACTGTTCTACCTCCTTACTCTAACAGTGTTTCTTAGTTTGGTTTCATTAAGAGGATTCTCCCTATAGAAAATGGAATGACCATGTGTCTATTTTCCCAGTTCTGTCACAGATGATTTTAGCTGCCACCAGTCTGGATGCATAAGGAAGAAGTCAATTCATTGTACATATTATAGGTGCCCTATGGCATTCAATTTAATTCTTTCTCAGGACCCTGGTTGAGAAAGGTTTCTCTGGATGACAGGGAAATTTCAAGAGACAAAATAGCTTCGATCTGTCTGAACCCAGCAAAAGGAGTGACCAGTGAGAAAATCATTGTCATAGCAAGGCAGCTGGAGATTCAACAAAAATGGGATTTCAGAATTCTTGTTGGTGGAAAAGGAACATTCAGTGAGCCTCTGCTTGGCTATTAAGCCTTGCCAGAAAGTAATGGTTATTTTAAAACAGAGAGTTAGAGAGGCTCAGGATCCTCCAGTTACTGGAGCCTCTGCAACTTAGCAACCCTCAGCAACCTAGCAAGACCCTGTTTTAAAACAAAACAAAACACAAGCAAGAACAACAACAAGAAGAGCTGGGGGTGTACCTTGCAGGTAGAATGCTCCTGTGTTCAATCCTCAGTACCACAAAACAAACAACAAAATACCCCCAGAGAGTTCATAGAATTACTGAAGAAACATAAACTAAAGAAAGGTGATGAATTTTCAGCTATAAATACTTGGATGATTCCTAGGCTGTTTGGATTGATGCATTCAAGAAAGCTTAGAGAGATATTGTAAAACTTTTGGGTAATAATTTCTATTATTAGTTCTTAGTATAAACTGCTGTTAAAGTTGCCCAATGCAATTGCCTACATGTCATTGTCTAATCCTTGGGGGAAAACAGATGTGATATTTTTCTTTGTACTTCTTCCATTAAAACTTCTTGCCTGTGAAAGCATAGAATCTGGTGGATAGCTAAGGCGACTCTCAGAAATCATTTAGCTTGGCATAATTTTCTTTCCCCCTTCTCTTGCAAATCTCTAAAGTTTTTGAAAAGCTGTGAATATAAAAATTATAAAGTAAGAACTCCCAGCAGGCTAAATTATTTGCTGAAATGCTTAGGACCAGCAGGTATTTTGGGAAAATGTGATATCAAAAAGCGTTTGCTGTCAGCTACAACAGTCCTTCACATAGAAGTATGAAATGGTATCGAGATTCAGAAAAATGCTGAAGCAATCTGTTTCTCTCTCATCTTTGTGCTTATGGGTTTTTAAACATTTTAGGCACTTTATATTTTGCTTCTTTTTGGTAGTGAACAATCAACCCTTATTTACCCTTTAGTTCTTTGTGCCTAATCTATTGTACCCTAATAAAATCATTTACATTACATATAGAATTAGACAATCAGAAATTCTCAGATTACTGTGTTTATGAAGTTCTATAGGAATTTTAGACATTATCTTTCAATTTATCACTTAATCATATGCTATTTTGTCATTAGTTATTACTATTTATTTTGCTTATCTTATTTTTTCCCTACGTGATATGTTTTTTGTGTATATGGGTGTGATCTTAATTCTATGTGTCAGTTTACCTGGGCCATCAGTGCTCAGACATTTGACCAACATCATTCTGGGAATGTCTGCAAGGATGTTTCTGGATGAGGTTAACATTGAGTCAGTAAACTGAGTAAAGCAGATAGCTCTTCTGCCCTTTCTAATGTGGGTGGGTCTTAGTCAACTGAAGACCAGCATGGAACAAAAAGGCAGAGTAAGAGGGAACTCCTCCCGCCTGACTGCTTGGAGCTGGAGTGTCGGTCTTCAGTGCTTAGTCCATTTGGTGTTGCTATAATATAATACCACAGAGCAATTTATAATGAGAAAGTTATATCTCTTATTTCTGCAGTCTGGAAAGTTCAATATCAAGGTGTCAATGTCTGGTGAGGGCCTTCTCATTATGATCTGCACATGGTAGGAAGTATCACATGGTAGGAGGCAAAGTGGAAAAGGAGAGAGAGGGAGAGAGAAAGAGGATGGGAAAAGGAATTTACCTCCCCCAAGGTAAATTCACTCCTACGTTAACAGTGTTAATTCATTCAAAGGATTGGCCCAAACACCTCTTACTGGTTCCACCTCTTAATACTGTTATAGTGGCAACTAAATCTCAATATGAATTTCAGAGGGAACAAACACTCAAACCATAATGGACTTCGATTTAAACATATGCTCTCCCTGGGTCTTGAACTTGCTGGTTTATTGGTTCTCTGGGTCTCCATCTTACTGACTAAGGATCTTGGAACAGAGCCCCAGTAATTATATGAGAATTATATGAGTTGTGAGATGTGTGTGTGTGTGTGTGTGTGTGTGTGTGTGTGTGTGAGAGAGAGAGAGAGAGAGAACCTCCATCCTACCGGTTCTCTAGTGAACTCTGGGTAATGCAATAGGTCCTGCCTTGGACACTCATTTCATATTACCGATAGCACATAGCATACTATGGCTGTGTTAAAAACTTAAAACAGACCTTTAAAAGCAGCACATTCCTTCGTTAATTTGATTCATGAAACCTAAAACCAGTTACTCTGAGGTAAAAATTGACTACACATTTGCTAAGTCCTGGAATGCCTGTGCTATCCCACTTGTCAATTTTGACATAGATGCAAATAAAGTCAGTGACAAATGCAGTATTGATCTGATCAGGTGGTGTCAAATGAGCTGAATTGCTAGGTTCAAATGGTGAATTGTAATTATAGCACACAATGCAGCATAATTTTCATAATAAAAGATATTATTTAAATGACAGGTTAAGTTCATTTACCATACTCAAAAGCCCATGCATAACAGCTATTCCTCTGATAGAGGATTAATATCTAGAATATACAAATTACTTAAAAGACTTAATGCTAAAAAAGTAAAAACCCAATCAAGAAATGGACAATTGAACTAAATAGACACTTCACAAAAGAAGAACTACAAATGGCCAATACATACATGAAAAAATCTTCAGCATCATTAGCAATTAGGGAAATGCAAATTAAAACTACACTGAGATTCCATCTAACCTCAATTAGAATGGCAATCATCAAGGAATCAAACAACAATAACTGCTGGTTAGGATGGGGGAAATAGGAACATAGGAACTCTTCTATACTGTTGGTGGGATTAACAATTAGTGCAGCCACTATGGAGATCAGTTTGGAGCTTCCTCAGAAAACTGGAAGTGGATCCACCATATTATCCAGCTACATCATTCCTGGGTATCTTTCCAAAAGTACTGAAAGCAGAATATTATAGTAATATATACATATCCATGTTTATAGCAGCAAAACTCCTAATAGTCAAATTGTGGAACCAGCCATGGAAGCAACCCAGGTATCCATCAACAGATGAATGGATCACAAAATTATGGGATATACACACAATGGAATTCTACTCCACAATAAAGAAGAACAAAATTATTTCATTTGCAGGGAAATGGATGGACCTAGAGAACATTATGTTAAGTGCGATTATCCAGTCACAGAAAGTGAAGGGTCAAATGTTTTCTCTTATATGCAGAAGCTAGGGAGTAATTGGGATATAAGAGGGACATTAGATAATGGAGGAGAAGCCCCGGTGGAGTGAGAGAGGTGGTTTGGGGGAGGAAGGAGGGAGTGGGAGAATTAATGAAGGAAACCCTTCCATGAATATTATGTACATATGTGAGAATACCAATGCCAATCTCAGTGTCTTGTATGGGGAAAGGAGAGTGGGGAGGGAGCAGGGGGAAAACTCACCAAGTGCTGTGAGCATTCATGTCACTATCACTATGAACTACATTATTATGTGAGACCATAATGCACCAATAAAAGTATAAAATAAAGAAAATTCATGGTAGTGTAAATGGCATTAAGAAAGGCTCTATTTATCATAGCTGCCTGTAAGATTTGTTAACCAGTTTAGACATGCCATCTGTCCTGCAGCAATTAGTTCTTTTGACCCAAGTCGGGGCATGCATTTGGAGTTGTTTTTAAAGTTCTGGTGATGAATATCTTGTCTGATTTCACCTGTGATCCTTGCCATGAATGTGCATGAAGACTGATCAAGATATAAGTTTTAATGTGTTTATTACTAAACAGAATGAGGCTATAACCAAGTCGTGTTAAGTTGAACTCCACAGTCTTAGCCTCACTGGAGTTTTTGTTATGCCTGAATTAATGGATTAAAGTTATAAGATATGCCAAGTCAGAGATATGTGAGCAGAGAACTGCATTTGTCACAAGAGTACACCACTGTGTTCACATCTGAGCATGATGGTATCCTCACATGAAAAACCACTGCAAACTTAACGTTCCTTGTGACCAACACAAGAAATGTGTTGAGCATCATATGTGTGAGCATCATAAACATAATTTATGAAAACATGAAATGTTTCTTCCCACATGAAATGTTTCAGCTGAGAAATCTGAGGATGCAGAAACATCAAATTGCCAAAAGAGAAAGAGAACTCACCTTTGAAATATCTAGTATTTGGGATTAGCCAATGATACAATTTTTATCCGTATTTTAGGAAGTATTTTTGCCAGCTACTTTGCTGGAATATCCTAGAAATATTAAAGCATAAAACACAAGCTCCTGTTGCCCATCTGATATTGAGCATGGTAGAATTCTGAGCTGAAATTCTAGGTTAAAAGTTGATGCTGTTTCAGGTCAGTAAGTACAATATCCCTGTTACTGTCCAAGAGGGGATTTTTTCATCTCTGCTTTCATTAGGTAGCTTTTCTTCCAATTCAAATATGAGGAAAATTAATCCTCTCCATCACTTCAACATAGAATGGACACAGAGTGAAAACTCCTCATGCGCAGAGGGCCCAGAACATAGAAAAATGGCAGGTGGCATTTTGTAGCTATATTGTAGGGCAGTGAAGACAACCGTTTTAGCAGCGTAACTACTAAAGGGTATTAAGTGGAACATGGGGAAGCCCATCAGTAGATAGTAAGAATAACAACTCTGCTACAAGGAAGCGATCTCTGGTACCTGCCTGAGAATAGAGAAACTGGATAAAGACAGAGAAATCAGACCGAGATTAAACCCAAATATCAGTGATTCTCTCAGTCTTTGGTGCCTGAGGATTTTCACCAATCACTTATTGAGGAAAATATTGCAAGTTAATATTTGAACTTCCCTTTAAGCCATTTATTATTTATTTTAGTATATAATTATTAATTGTGAACTATACAGTAAAATATGCATGATTTTTTATTGATGTATTGTAATGATATATTGTAATGAGGTTCAGAGTGATAGAAGCATACATGCACACAGCACTTTTTGAGTTTCCCTATGGATCCCACCCCACTCCTTCCTCCTCCCCATACATAATATTGAAATTGGTATTAGACAGTCACAGAAAGTGAAGGGTCATATGTTTTCTCTCATATGTGGAACCTAGGGATTAATTGGGATATAAGAAGGACTTTATATAATAGAGGAGAAACCCCAGTGGAGTGAGGGAGATGGTCTAGGGGAGGGTGGGGGAGAGGAAGAATTAATGAAGGAAACACTTCCACTGACATTGTGTACGTATGTGAGAATACCAATGCTAATCTCAATATGCTATATGGGGAAAGGAGGGGAGAGGGGAGGGAGCCGGGGGAAAATTCACCAAGTGCTGTGTGTGCATGTATGTCACTATCACTATGAACTATTATGATGTGAGATTATAATGCATACATGAAAGTATAAAAAAGAAATTGGTATTGATATAATTTTTATTTTGCAGTGCAGATCCATTCTGTCTAAATTAATCCTCTTATTGCAACAATGTTCTTGAGTTAAAGAGTGCTTCACATGTTATTGTAGGTGACTGGATGGAGAAGATGCTCCTGAAAACAGCCTTCTGTATCTGGACCCAGAGGAGAAAAAGGTGGCAACCAGTCAGTCCTTTTATCTCAATAGAACCCCACCTTTACTGGGGTCATTCCAGTCTAGGGGTGCAAAACATAGTCATCTTTTTTAGAGATCACCAAAGTCTTCATAAGAGGACTTGAGGGAAAAAATAAGTGTGATGGAAAAGAATGCCCTTAGCATTTTATTCAAATTTTTATGCCCAATTACTTGCTAAGTGTGATTCATCCTTGTTTGTGAGAGTATGCTAGAGAAGAATTTAGACATTTACTATTCCCAACTAAGACTCATAAAACGACACCCCTCCTGCCCAACTCCAGAAATGGAAGCAAATCAAGTAGTAAATATTTATTCATCACTTTTTATGGGCCCAGCACTGTGCTAAATATAAGGAATACAAGCTAGAGCCTAGCTCCATTCCCAAACCCCAAGTAATTATTCAAATTACATAAATTTTCTCATGTTTCCTCATTGTTAGATTCAAGTTATACATCCTTTTGGGGAATCTTTGTTTTTAATTGATGAAAAATAAGTAAAACATTTTGAACAAAAGTTTTGCATAATGCATAGAACCAGGGTTAGAGATTGAAATATCATGTGGTTGTTGCTTAGTTGAGGGTTACCAGGTTGATGCAGTTTCTAAAAACAATGGCAGCAATGTAGTTTTTCACAAACAACTCAACAATACTGTACTTTCAGAGGGGAAATTATATGTAAAATTAGGAAATTAGAGGTTTCATAACTTGAAGTAATATTGCTATCCTTGTTGCCATAAGGATCCTTATGGTTTCCTGTTACAAGCAAATAATAATACAGGTTCACTCTTAATTTCTGTATTGAGTAAATCTTATTCACATAATTTTTGCTGCCCTCTAGTGGATATAGTTCAATAAATAAAAAAGTGTATAAATATATACCAACTTCTACAAATTAAACAGTCTCTTATTTGGGTATGTTCCCAAAAGTTCCTTTCTATGTTTGAAACTCTGAGTGCATTTTTCATAGGAAGAGAGATAATCACTTCAGATTGCTTACAAATCCCTATTATAACACATGAAGTAATTAAAATATGGTACCCAAAATTGTAGAGCCTGACAAGAAATTATGACGATGATTAAGGGAGAAAATGCATTGACGGTTATTACTCGGGAATCCAGCTGCCATCTCCTCTGCTGTAACTTGATCACTGAGGCAGGCTAAGTGGAGCTCCCTGGATCCCACCCTCAGAGTGCGCCTGTGGGCTGGCGTGGCACGTGTGTACTGGGGCTGGAGGCTGGGGTGCTGAGTACAGACCCCGAGGCTTTCCAGCAATGGGGCTAAGATGGGGCTAAGAGGGAGGGTAGTGAAAGGAGCTCAGCTATGTGCAGCAGGATAAGAAGCTGGGTTTGAGATAAATAGGAGACCTGGAAATTACAGATGTAATGGGATTGGAGGTTAAGAGTGGCACGGCAAAGACAGGGGGTGGGTGATGAAGAACAATGGGGAGGACTGTGTCGGAGCTGACTTGCACCTGCTTGTAACACCCAATTGTAAAATTTTCTAGAATGTCATGAGCCAGTTGTTAAACAGAGACATTATTGAAAACTACACTGTAAAAACTTACAATTAAATGTTTTCTTTAAAACTAAGGTAATATATACTCAAAACTTCCCAATTTTGCTACTATTTACTATTATTTAGTAAAATCACCTATTGAGATAATTTACACGTTTTGCATTTGTATGGTGGAAATACTATATTAGTAGTGTGCTGTTGTGCCTCTGCCCAGCTCTGAGTTGAGATATCAATGGGTTGTTTTGGGTCACTGTGTTAATATCTTTGCCAAGGAGATTGGAAATTGCTGCAAATCTGGCTCTCCTCTCTCTCCAAGAGTTGGTCATTTGCGGGGCCCTTTACTCGGTGCCATGAAAGGGCCCGGTGAACTAGCAGAGGCCTGCTCTAGAGTACCGGGCCTCTTCCACGTGGCAGTGATTCAGCAATTCAGCGATTCAGCATATCAATAGCAAAGATGGCGCTGGCAGACCCGCCCCACCTAGCCTCAAGAGGGCTATGATAGGTTATAGGAGGTGTATGACCCGACCCGTTGCATGCCATTGGGCCACACCCTACTGCCCGGGGATTCCTTTATGGGTTTCACTTTAAAACTGCCCTGTTTTCCTAAATAAACGAGATTTGCTCGACATATTCTCCCGGCTCATGGTGAGTGCTTCTCGAGCCGTCGACGCTCACTTTTCCCTGTCAGTCCGCGTCACTCTCGGGCGGGACCCGAGAGTCATTAAACGTTTGCTAGCATTCTCCTGGGAAAGTAGTCTCTTTGGTCACAAAAGTAGGTTTCCTTTTTAATTTTGGTGTTTTAGTTCATTTACTCATGACTACCCTGTGATTCTCTACTTGTTAAATGGCGATTTTTCATAGGTCTCTTGTGTATCTGCACATTTTACAAAAGAGGCACTGACTGCCTTTTGTTCCAGAATGTCTTTTCAGAGATGTTAATATAGCAAATGGCCTTGGAAAATAGACATTGTGTCTCCCTCTGGAACAAAGGGTAGGTGTGTTTGCAGTCTTGAAATTTCTAGGTTCCCTAAATTGAGGTTTCTACTTCTGCACCAAAATCCACTGTGCATACAGGTGTCTTCTATTCCTCTTTTTTTTTTTCCTTGTGGTACTGAGGATTGAACCCAGGGATATTCAAACTCTGAGATATACCCCCAGCCCTGTTTAAATTTTTTTATTTTATTTTATTTTTTTGCGGTAGTGGGGATTGAACCCAGGGGCATTCTATCTCTGAGCTATGCCCCCAATCCTATTTTTTTATTCTTTATTTTGAAACAGGGTTTCACTAAGTTGTGGAGGGCCTCACTAAGTAGCTGAGGCTGGCAGCAAACCTGTGATCCTCCTGTGTCAGCCTCCCAAGTACTGGGATTACAAAAAATCTTTTATTTTGAAACAGGGTCTTGCTAGGTTGCTGAGATTCTCACTATGTTGCTTTGATCCTCCCGTCTCATCTTCCCAAGTACTAGGATTATAGCTGTGCACCACCACACCAGGCTTCTTCTGTTCCTCTTTGTTTCACACTCTAGACTTGAGTTCTAGAAACTGGTGCAAAAATGCCAGTACTCTGGCTACTACTATTGTAGTGGCTCATAAACTTTCATTTCTGTTCCTGAGTCTTGTTTTCTTCTACTAGCATCAGTGAAACTGAGGCAGGCTTGTGAAAACTCAGACACTTCCTAGTTCTTGACAACTTTAGGAGTCAGGCACTGGACTAGGCATTAGGGCACAGAGGTAAACAAGAAAGATATTTGCTCCTGTGGAATTCAACATATCTTGTAAGATTGTAAACAGAAAGCATTAAAAATAAAAACGAATATGAAGACATTATATTGAGATAAAGATTAGGAAAGAATTGAACAGTGGTGTGAGCATTTTGGGTACTCTGGAGGGAGATCTATGTAAGTGTTGGGGAAGTTCTTTCTGGTAGGAGAAGGAGGTTAGGACTGAGGTGTGAAGAGGAGGAGTAAGATAGGAAGAAATATACAGGGTTATTAAGTAGCATTTATTGATAGATTCGTGAGTGTGTGTGTGTGGAGGGGTACTGGGGATTGAACCCAGAGGCATTCTACCTCTAAACTACAACCTCAGCACTATTTTATTTTTATTTTGAAACAGGATCTTGCTAAATTATTGAAGGCCTCACTAAATTGCTGAGACTGGCTTTGAACCTGCAAGCCTCCTGTCTCAGACTCCCAAGTACTGGGATTACTGGCTTAGATTCATGACTAATTAAGTGTAACAATAAGGTAGCATTTGTTGACTGATGAATGAAAGTGGATTTTTAAAAATTGGGGTATATTTTTTCTTCTAGTTCCTTCTTTTCATTACTAAAACAAATAAGTAGGAGAGGAGGTCTTCAGTGATAGTTAATGGCAGAAGATTGCTGCCCTTCTCTTGCAAAGGATTCACATGAAATTTTTAATATTGCATAACGATATGTGATTCAAGAAAATCCCTGGAGATAATACTCAAGGGCTGAGTAAGAGGAGTGTTTGTGTAGAGGGTAGAAAGGAGCAAAGAGGAGAGAGATGGCGTCTCTAGTGAGGGGCGGGAATGACTACATTTGTACCTGCCTGGACAGTTCCTATGTGGGAGCATAGGAAACAGGGATGGATGGCTTGGAGTATTAAACTTTTCTCTCAACTATTATTCTAGGAAAGTAGGTGGCAAAATCCATGGTGTATGGTTATACCAACCACTGAGAAATAGAATGAAGTTAAACTATGCCAAGGACAGAAAGGTTTTTGAGACCCAGTTACTGACTCGCATTAGTTGCTCTGTGATCTCTCAAGTGACCTTGGAGGGTGTGGAGCTTTTCACAAGAGGTTGCTTAGCGGGCTGGCTGAAGATCTGAGACATGAAAGCAAAGGCAGAAGAATACAGAAGTTCTCTTCTTATGGCTTCCACAAATGTGACGGTTGAGTACTTCTGTGAACTTTTAAAAATATGTGTCAGAACCTGTACTCAAGGTGATTTAAAATAAAATTTTTATACTTATTTTTACTGGCATAAATGCATACTGCATCATGTGTATTTCAGATGAAATCTGTAAGTTGTTTATCATTGCTTGTTTCTTTTAGCACCAGACATCAGGCAACCTGAAGGTATGCAGAAGGCACCTTTCTGTGGAGAGGGAGCAGGGTGGAGCAGGGTGGGATGTGGAGGGAAATACACCAAGTGGTATGTGCATATATTTTTGTGTGTGTGTCACTTTAGGTCTCATTATGATGTATAATTACAATACACCAATAAAAGTATATAAAATAAATTCATTTCTGGCTTCTGAGGAGTTTCTACAGTAAAACATCAACGAAAGGAATTTAGAAAACATCCAAATTGTTTTAGTGTGAAGTTTTGTTACAATGAATGCACTCACATTTTTATGAAGCACATAACATACATTATTATAGTCCTGTAAGAATCCCCCAAAGTCATAGTTGTTTTTATTACTCCCTTATTAAAGACAAGGAGGTTGGCTCACAGCCCTGGAGAGGTGCTTCAGGTCACAGAATTAGTAACTAGCTGAATCAGGAATCTGACATGAGCTCCTTGAACATCGAGGCTGAACTGCCTGATGAAAGCCTTAAGAAGATTTGCAGATTTTCCTTTCATTGCTTCGTTTTGGTCGATGGGACTATCCTCCCTCTAATGCCCTTATTAGAGGGAGTTACTATCTGTTCTTTCTGGTTCCACCTTCATCTAGTCATAGTCTGAATGCAGATCCCAGTCCTAGTCCTTGTCCTGTGAAAAAGAATGCTTGTTTGGGTGAATTGGTGATGGTTTTGTATATCTGAAGGTTTTGGAAAATTCATCCATGAGTGAGTATCTTTCTACTTGAGATTAAACCATCATAAGCACTCGTATGCTGATCTGAGTATAATTTAACTTTATATCCTATTGGTGAGAAGGATTCAACATATACATTCATATTTAGAAAAGAAAATTAGAGCTAAACATATACAGTATTTGAAAAAAGGTAAATATATTGTAAATACCATCTCAACTGTGGGACAGCCCTACACACATTGTTTTAGGCCACCAGGAGGCGCTGGGTGTGCTCCTACTGTGGGGCTGTGCACTTCAGAGCTGACTTAGTTCTAGTTGGAGCCAGATAACCTCTTGTGCAAATTAATAATAATGATAATGATAATAATAATAACAATAATAATAATAAACATAGAAAATACCTTTAAAATGGGGGGAGAGTCCTGGGGAATGAACCCAGGAGCATTCTGCCTCTGAGCAACATCACCCAGCTATTTTTTTATTTTTTTATTTTTATTTATTTATTTATTTATTTATTTTATTTATTTTTTTTTTTTGCGGTACCGGGGATTGAACGCAGGGACGTTCTACCTCTGTGCTATGCCCCCGGCCCTATTTTTTATACTTTTATTTTGAAACTGGGTCTCATGAAGTTGCGGAGGGCCTCACTAAGGAGAGAGAGAGAGAGAGAGAGAGAGAGAGAGAGAGAGACAGGGAGAGAGAGAGAGAGAGAGAGAGAGCTGAGGCTGGCCGCGAACCTGGATCCTCCGGTCTCTGCCTCCCTAAGTACTGGGATTACAAGCGTGTGCCACCATGCCCGGCTATTTTTTATTTTTTGAAAGAAAAATTTATTAAAACAAAATCAATACTTTATTTTTAATATCTATAAGCTAACACTGAACTAACTTTATTCAAGAGTGAACATAATGCACAAAAACTTATGCTTGTATTATAAAAAAAATGTCAATTTTATCTTCTGGGTACTGAGCAGATGTTGGCAGCCTAGGGACAGCAGGAGCTCTAGAGCCAGTGTGGAGAGCTGCGCAGCCGGTGCCAGATCCGAGACAAAGGCGGTGATTCGGCCAGTTTTGTGTGTGTGGATTTTTGAATGACACCTGGAACCCAAATGAGAAGAAATTTTCAAGGAACAACTTCTACTGATAATGAGTCTGTAGAGTCAGCTGTATGCATACAGTGGCGTGTTCTCAATCCAAAGAGAGCTGAATGAGTGGCTCCATTGATGAAGAGTGACTCTGCTCTAGGCCCTGGGTCAGCACAGCAGTTGGACACCTTCCTGCTGGTTCAAAAGTGAGTCTCTGTAGAATTAGAAGCAAAGAAAGGAAACAAACCGACCTTTTCTCTACATTGAGTATATAAGATACTAGATTCCAAGAAGAAGGACTAATTAAATACAATTATTTTAACTGGATATTTATCACATTGAGGATACTTTGTGGAGCTGCTTGAATTGAGATTTGGAGCCTTCACTGGTGCTCACTTCTTATTTTGAAACAGGGTCTTTCTAAGTTGCTGAGGCTGACCTGGAACCTGCAATCCTCCTGTCTCAGCCTCGTAAGTACTGAAATTACAGGCATGCACTACCATGCCCAACAGGAAACACCTTTTTATTATGAAAAGTAACTCCAATTCAGAAAAGAGCATAAAAACTATAGATGTAGATTTGCCAATCAAGTGATCCCCGATGCAACTACCACCCAGATGAGGAAATATAGCAACTGGATATGACTAACTTGCCTGTGGGAATCTGTTTGTAATATATATGCATACTGAAGCAAGAAAACAAAAGTAAAAAGAAAGCAAGAAAAAACTTCCAGCATCGAGAAACCTCACATTAAACACAAGGTTCTTCTGTAAAGGTAATTTTCATAATAAAATACTTTCTTGTTTCTATGGTCTGGATGAGTGTCCCCCCAAAGTCCTTATGTAAAAGCTTGGTCCCTAGTGCTGGGAGGAGCTGTGGACCTTTATGAGGTGGGGCCTAACAGCAGGTCTTTAGGTCACTGGGGTATGCCCTTTAAGGGATTGTGGGACCCTGCTTGTTCCTGACTCAAGATGTAAGCACCTGCTCCCACCTATGCTCTGAACATGGTGTGCCACCCTTGCCAGAGGCCCAAACCAATGGGACCACTTGATATTGAACTTGAATCTCCAGAACCATGAGCCAAAATAAATCTCTCTTTACTTCCTAAGTGTCCTGTGTCAGGTATTTCATTATAGTGACACACAGTTGACTAATATATTTGTTTTTCTTTACTGTTTTGGCATCTATGTTTATACATACTATATATGTGATATTTATATTGTTTATATGTGTGTATTATATGTGGTTTTCAATAAACTCTCCATACATGGTATGTATGATGTGTGTATGTATAAAACCTTACCAATATTATAATTAGGGGATATATTTGTGAGACTTGTGAACTCCTCAGGATTAGGTAGCTTTACTCATCTTTATATACCCAACACCATTCTTGACACTTTGTCTTTTCATTGAAATAACATATAAAAATCTATATTGAGCAAATAAATTATAAACTTGTCAAATAAGAGACCATGAGTTCACTTATTATTTGAGGATTGTTCTCATGATGTGGAGAAATAATATGTGTAGAGATATAAACCCATACTTTATTTTCTTTTGGATTTCCTACTCAATTTCCTCCATCTGAACAGTTAGGCATTCTCCCTTCATTGATTTAGGGAAGTTCAACACAGATAAATCAGATTAAAGAAGACTTAAGTTCTTGGCTAACCTATTTCTAGAACTCAATAGTAAATAATTGATTTGGAAGATGAGATAAAGGGATGTGTTTCTTGTTCCTCATTCTCTGAACCACAAAGGAGGAAAGTAAGAGGGTAAACGAGAAACCCCATGTGATGGTGTCACTGAAAATAAGAGGCCAATACTTGATTTTGTGTCTGGCTTGATTTTAGTCCTGGAAGGGTGACAGTAACCTCGGATTGGTTTGTGGACTCTGATAATCAAGGGAAATTATACCATCATGTATCGGACCTGCCTTGTTCCAGCTTGTAAGAGCCAACTGTTAAATTTCATGAGTTTTATGAGCTTATTAAGACCATATTGGTAACCTCAAATTAGTCACGATGAGTGTTTTTCTCCCTGGAAATGGACAAATGCTACAAACCAGACCTCCTACCCTGTCCTGGAGAGCTGCTTGTAAAACACTTTACTGGACTCTACTGGACCTGTGCCTTCCTTCTAAGTGGAGCCTGGGAGAGTAGATGGAGTACTGAGGACCCATCATCTTCTTACATCTTCATATCAAGTGTAAACTCTGCCATGTGATATGTTTAGGAAGATGTGCCTTTGGCAGCTTCCCGGGGTTCCTTCCTGTTTCTTTGTGCATTAGAGAGGAGAAGAACAATTTTATATGCATCCAAGGGCAGGACAAAAGTTGTATTATATCTCCTACAACCTGAATATTGACCTGAAGCACCACAGTGACATGGGCGAGCAGACCAGTGTTTTCTGAACTTCTTGAAATGGTCATGGCAGCAATTGAATAAGGACCAAGTTTGAAGGGCCTTGAGGTTGAGGCCCAATGATAATGTGTCAGCAACTGTGTGGTCCAGTCACCTTGGATCAGGTAAGCAACATGCATTTGGAAGTAGGCTTGTGTCCAGAGATGACAACCACACAGCTCCATCCCACTCTCTTCATTGTATCTTGGTACAATGCAATAAGCCTCTGTAATTTCAACTTGATCACAGAGAAAGGAGGAGAAGGGTTGAGTTTAGGGCAAAGTGAGGCAGGCATCATCCTTAGGTGCATAATTTAATGTGGTGACAAAAAACTCAGTACCCAAGATATCTAATATTTCAATGCCTTATTTGAAATATCAAATCAATGCAAACGTGGATGATGAACAAAATAACAAAATTTTAAGTAAAGAAAACATCTATATTACTGAGTTTTCCTTTTGTCTCAGATTCCAATATGTCTACAAGGGGAACCATTACTGGTCCTTCACTGGCCTCTCTCTGGTCTTCAGGTGGAGGTAGGGCTGTGAGTGGGGCTTGAGTTGCTTACAATTTAGTTTCACTCTGGGAGTTTGAAATAGAAAATGAGTTGAATTTCAGAAAAATAAAGTTCTACCATGCTCCCATATCCTTGGATGATTTCAAATCTATAGGTATATTTGTGTGCACATTTACCTCTCTCTCTCTCTAGAAATTTATTGCAGTTTACCAGCTCTTCTTTACTAAAGTTAGAATCATTGGACCATAGTTCTCAAGATCCCTCCAGCAATTTGTCAAAAATGATAGACAAATGTTTTCACCAACAATTTCATGAATTCACCCGTCACTCATTTCCTAATGTCTGGCTAATGGCAGTTTCAACTTCATCTTCCAGCCTCTGCCATTTGTAATAATGATAAAACAAAAATAGTTGACATTTTATCAGTATAAATATAAGCCAAGAACTTTGGAAATTGCATGACATGCATTAGCTCCTTTTCCTTGAAAGCTCTGGAAGTGATAGACTATTAAACATCTGTCCATTTACAGATGAAGAAACTGAGCCTTATGATGGTTACAGGGCTAGCAAGTGACAGATTGAAATCTGTGTTCCCTGGATCCAGTGCTCGTTTGCATATTCACTGTGCCAAACCACCAAATCTTGTGCCTGTTTCTCAAGATGGGGTTCACTGGTCCCCCTCCATAGGCTTCCAAATATGTTTTGCCTTTTTTTTTAGAGCTAGAACATTGCAAAACATTTCTAGTCTGCAGGAGCTGTGTTAGCTCTACTTGCGCCTATGAACATAAGGGCTGATGAAGTATTAAGACTATGTTCCTTAATGACAAATAACTGCAAAAAAGAATGTCAATAGATAGGTGAATAGAAAATTGGAAATGAAAAGAAAAATATCATAATTCTTAGGCACAAAATGGAATATTTACAGAATGGATGACAGAACATGTCATATTTGTGAATTGCGTCAGGATTCTTTCATTTGCAAGTGACAGAAACCCTTCCAAAGCAAGATACTGAGAGCTGAACTGCTGCACCAAAAGTAGACAGGAGTTCAGATCTAGAGTGGCAGATGTGGGGACATGAGGGC
The DNA here is from genome assembly GCA_004027185.1 of Glis glis. Lineage (NCBI taxonomy): Eukaryota > Metazoa > Chordata > Mammalia > Rodentia > Gliridae > Glis > Glis glis. Next base: position 50,128 of record PVJS01007006.1, read on the forward strand.
CATCTAGGCCATGGTACAATAGGGAAGCAGTCTAAAAGGAGCAGGAATGAGGTCATAAAAAGAAGGCGAGGCAGGTGTGAATTGATGGGCATCTTAGACAACTCAGATTGCTATAACAAAATGACATAAATCAGGAGGTTTAGAAACAGAAAGCATTTATTTCTCACAGTTCTGAAAGCTGGGTGCCAGCACCCTCCATATCTGGTGAGGCCCAGCTCCTTCATTGATGTCTACCTTTCAACTTTATCCTTGCATGGTAGAAAGGCTGAGGGGTCTCTATGGGGCCTAATGCATAGGCTCAATCTTGAAGGCTATGACCCCATGACTAATCGCCTTTCAAATCCTCCCCTCCTACTATCATCACCTTGGGAATGAACAGTTCAACATATGAATTTGTAGAGAACACAAAAATTAGAACATAGTGTAGGGGTTGAACTGTATTTTTTTTTTGTTTCCCATCATAAGTTTGTGGTGGGTCAGATCACTGTAACAAGAGATACATTAACAAGAGACAAACAAGCATATATATTAACATGCACAGTGCTTATCACTGAGAGAAATCTCAGTTAATGGTAACTTACAGCAGTGGCTTAAAATGCTGGCTTATATAGGATCTTCATCAAAGAACAATATGCTTTAGAGAACTGACAGGACAAAGGAAGACAATTTTTGGCTTCCAGACGTGGGAAACGAGGAGAAGGTAAATACATGGGGAAATTAATGGCAGATAAAGTCTAGTTTGGAGGTTCCTCTAATGCTATCTCTGGACTAAGAGGTGTATCCAGTAAGGAATTTATTTCCTGTCTCTATGTAGAAAGGGAGGGGGAGATAGAAAGAGCCCTTCCTCTGTGTGCTTCTTCTTAATTGCCTTTAGCTCAGTAGTTGTGTCAAAGAGGCATGGTTTGGGATGACACAGTCTGGTTTCCTTTGACAGCAATGGGAAAAATAAATTTGGTGTTCACCCCCATTTCTGAAGCATAGATCCTAAAACTCTTGGGATTTCTGCGGTGGTAAAAGTGTCCTCTGTATGTCAGTGGAATAGTGGTTGAAGCCCCTAGATAATAGCTTCAGGATGCAGGCCTGGTCGCCAGAAAGATAAAGACATGATTAGAGGGTTGGAACTTTCGGCCCCACCACCCAACCTTTAGGGAGGTGGGTGGAGTTGGAGGTTGAGTCCATTCACTTAGTGACCATTGATTTAATCAACCATGCTTACATAATGAAACCTGTATAAAAGATCCCAAAAACCATATTAGGAGATCTTCCTGGTTCTGCACACAGTGAGGTGCTCAGAGGGTGGTGTGCCTAGAAAAAGGATGGAAACTGTTCACTCCCTCTCTCCTCTGTGTCTTTCCCTATACAACTCTTCCATTTGGTCAATCCCAAGTTATAGTCTTTATTTATTTTTATTTTTATTTTATACTTTTATTGGTGCATTATAGCCTCACATCATAATGTAGTAAATAGTGATAGTGACATACACCACACAGCACTTGGTGAGTTTTCCCCAGCTCCTTCCCCATCCCCCATTCCTGATACAGGAGATTGAGATTGGCATTGGCATAATGTCCATGGAAGTGTTTCCTTCCTTAATTCCTGTCCTCCACCCTCCCCTGGACCACCTCCCTTGCTCCACTGGGGTTTTTCCTCCATTATCTAAAATTCCTCTTGTATCCTGATTACTCCCTAGATTCTGCATGTGAGAAAATATATGTCCCTTGACTTTCTGTGACTGGCTAATTTCACTTAACATAATGTTCTCCAAGTCCATTCATCTTCCTGCAAATGCCATAATTCTTTTCTTCTTTAATGCTGAGTAGAATTCCACTGTATGTATATCCCATCATTTTTAATTCATTCATCTGCTGAATGGCACCTAGGTTAGTTCCATAATTTGGCTATTGTGAATTGTGCAGCTATATGGTTGTTGCCTTTATAATGAGCTAGTTATAGTAACTAGAGCACTGTCCTGAGTTCTGTAAGCCGTTCTAGAAAATTACTGAGCCTGAGGAGGGGTGGCAGAAATCCCCAGTTTATAAATAGAGAAATATGGGAGGCTCAGGACTTGTGATTGGTGTCTGAAATGGGGACCAGTCTTATGGGACTGAGCCTGTAACATGTGGTATCTGACATTCTCTGGGTAGATTATGTTTGAATTGAATTAATTGTAGAGCAAACTGTTGGTGTTAGAAAGTTGAAGTGGAGTTGAAAAGATTCTGTGTTTGGTGTCAGGAGAAGAAAATGCTCTACATATTTAGGGTTAAGAGTAATTAAGTAAAAACAGCTTAATATGTAAATATAGTCTGAAGGAATAAGAATTACATTCAGAAATGAAGGATTTTTCCGTCTACATCTGCCCCGTGCCCTGGTGGCATGTCTGGAAGTGGCTACATTCCCTCTCTGGCTCTAACTATGTACAAGAACATTGGCATGCTTTCAGATTTTCCTGGGTGATCCAGTCCTGGGGTTCCTGTAACTCTAGCGCCTCCATTGGTGTAAATCTGGTTTCCTCACTAATCCACACTATTTGGTTTCTCTGTTCTTGGCTCACCTGTGTTATCAATTTCCTGCATGAATTCTCTGATGTTTTAATTTATTTTTACTTGACTAATGATAGCTGTCATTTCCTATAATTTTTAAATTTTAAAATTAACATAATTTTAATGATCACAATAAATTCTACTACACACATAGGCAGTTTTCTTTACTATTGTACAATCCTATAATAAGCATTCATGTATATACATATGTTTGTGAACATGTCTTCTTTAAGATAATATGAAAAATGGTTAGTGGATTTTAAAGATTATCTTCCAAAATAAACATGTCCATCAACTGCATATGAGAATACTGGTTTCCTTACACCTTTAACAATAATGAAAATTTTAATACTTTTACTATCTGCCAAACTCATAGGTAAATATGATGCATAAGTTTTAAATATTTTTATCTTCTATTGAGTTGGACATTTTATTTAATATTTACAAGTATGGATATCTTACATAGCAGTTTCCATTTTCTCGCTTAATCCTGAATTATTCATGGTTCTGCCTATATTTTTACAAACTTACACTGTAATAATATTTTAGTCATTAGAGGTATAAGCACATAGAACCAATAAGAGCACTTAGCATGGCCATTCTCTTATAGTGTCATATTTTGTAGAGTTTGAATTTCCAAGCAAGATATATATATATATCTTTGATCATATATATATATATATATATTTGATCATATATATATGATCAAATTTCACTGTCAGAAAGTAGAATGAGGTTTGGTTAACAAATTTTAAGTCTGTTTTCTTTCTTGCACACCATCACATTCATTTTATAAAATCAACTACGTGTACTCTTAGCCACTCTGCTATGTTGCCACAAAGACTTCTCTTATTAGACTGGGTTAAAAACAACAAAACTAACAAAAGCCACAGGAGAAGACAGAGACATTGATCAATGGTCACCCATTAAGCCTGAAGCCTGAATTAATGAATACAATTGGGACTCAGGATTAAGACTTACTACAAGTGGGGATTATAAAAAGACACTGGGAAGAGTGGGGTAGGAAATGCATCAGTGGACAATCAGGGCAACCAAGCTGAGGGGAGGAGGCTCTGACACCTGGCTGGGGGGAGGACAGCAGGGCCATGCTGCAGATTCACAGTCTCAGTGAATTCCAACCGATGTGACCTCTAGTGGCCACTCTAGCTCCATACTTCAATATATATTTCCAAAGTCAAAACTGGGACATAATCTGGAAGGTGACTCCCATTTCCCTACTGTTTAAATTTTAGAACTTTTAAACTGCTCAGGCAGAGTAGAGTGTTCATAATACATATTAATGGTTTGACTACTCAGGTGGAGAACAGGTGACTTTTAAAGCACCTCAGTATGCTTCCTGATAGCTGGCATTGATGCTGATGTCAGTTTGTTCACACACTTCAAGTATCAGAGGACAGACAGAACTGAATTCAATAATTCATCAATTTCTCAACTGAACATTGGCATTATTCAGAAAGTATATAGAAGGCTCTGAATGAATGCTTGCTGAATAAACAAGTGGGGACCTACTTTCTACATGATTTGTTTCTGTTCTGTCATGAATGGGGAGAAAAATTTAAATGATATAAACATAAATATAGTGCCATCTACAAAATTAAAATTCTCCTGCAAATAAAGAAATACCTTTGTTTATAATGGATTTGAACGATCCTTTTTTGAGTTATCTTGTTTATTAAATTTTTTGCAGGGAATGCAGGACTATAAGTGGTTCACATACTTTCTGAATTCCTTTAAGTAAATACCTTATTCCATGTTATTTGACTATAAGGGGCAAATATTAGACCCAGTATTTGTTAGTTAGACTTTTTTTTGGCACTGGGGATTGAACCCAGCGGCATTCTACCTCCAAGCTACACCCCCAGCCCTATTTTTTATTCTTTATTTTGAAACAGGGTCTCACTAAGTTGTGGAGGGCCTCACTAAGTAGCTGAGGCTGGCCGCGAACCAGGATCCTCCAGTCTCAGCCTCCCTAGTACTGGATTACAAGCATACGCCACCATGCCCGGCTAGTTAGATGTTTAATAATGTGGTGATTATATGTTCTTTGGAATTTTTAGAAGACAATTTGTATTGCAATAATGGAGTCAGTAATTTAATTATTGCCAAGAAACCTAATGTAATGAAAACATCTGAAATTGCCCAACGAGTAGATGTGCTGATTCCCAACTGTCCTCCAGTGGGCAGCAAAACCGCGCGGCTCAGTTGTCAAAGACAAGATGAAAACCTTAAAAACCTGTTGACAGACATTCCCTTCACCTGATCATTTATATTTGCCCAACAAATTAAACCTGATATTTGCTGATACTTGTATTTGCATTCTACGAAACATTAGCCTTTCCTTTGAGAAGTGAAAAAAATCGACTTCATCCTCTTAGGTTAGACAAAAAAAAATTACAGTTATTTAAGGTTTAAAAATGCATTGTCTGCCGGGCGTGGTGGCGCATGCTTGTAATTCCAGTACTTTGGGAGGCGGAGACCGGAGGATCCGGGTTCGTGGCTAGCCTCAGCTCTCTCTCTCTCTCTCTCTCTCTCTCTACCTAGTGAGGCCCTCCGCAACTTCGTGAGACCTGGTTTCAAAATGAAGTATAAAAAAAATAGGGCTGGGGGCGTAGTGCGGAGGTAGAATGCCCCTGGGTTCAATCCCTGGTACTGCAAAAAAAAAAAAAAGCATTGTTTGCTGATCCAAGATGGCGACCAAGGGAGATACCATGCTACGATCTCTCTGAGACTTGGATCCCAATCGCTGTGAAAGCAACCTCTAAACAGGAGAAGAAAAGCAACAAAAACTTGAAGTAAACAACGAAGGGTTTGAAAAGTGATGGAATCAAAGCCAGAAGACAAGGCAGAGGGAAGTAAAAAGCTCCGAGCGCCTTACCTAAGGGACGGCGGCAGCGCCATCTTGGCTGCACCGCGCCAGCCACTACCAGCTTTGTGACTTCCACATGCCGCCAGCAGAGAAGCCAGAGACCTGTTAGTAAGTTCAACTGCAGGTCAGCAGAGATGAAAGCAAGCAGCGGCTCGCTCCACACTTGAGAGACCAAATGGTGGCGGCGACAGCAGCTGCAGCAGCGCCATCTTGGCAGGACTTTGCCGGCGGCTACCAGCATTGTGGCTCCTGCACAAGTCCAGTGGAGACGCCAGCAACCTGCTGTGAGTCCAGCAGCTTCAGAGTAGCAGCAAGGAAGGCAAGCAGCGACTTGCTCTATGTGTGACTCAAACCCGAACTGCTGCATTGGCAGAAGTGGCAGTGGCGCCATCGTTGTCAGATATGCTGACAGCAACCGGCAGTGTGGCTTCTGCAGGCCACCATCAAGGAAGCCAGGGAGCTCCTCCAAAACCAGCACTGCAGAGCATCAGCGACGGGTGCGAGCAGCAGTTTGATCCATACTCAGCAGAGTCCCCAGGGCCTGGAGGCCTGACCAGAGCCTGCAGCAGCGACTGAGCCCACCCCATCCCCAGAGATTAAGAGCAGCGCTCAACAAGACCATAAGTCAATGAGCCGCCCCAGGGGAAGACCACCCAGGGTGGCCACAGGGACTCGCGGGGTCTGGGACAGTGCAGATTGTCCCAGCAGAGGTGGGAGTGGGGTCTGCTGTGGGATGTGGTAGACGCGTGGATAAGGAGACAGTCCCTGGAGACATTTTAGTGGGACAGACTTGCAGCCCGCTCCTTGTAGAGTCCCCAGGGAGCACCATAGGACATACAGCTGTGATACCTGGGGAAAATTGGACCAAACAAGCCCTCTCTGCGGAAAACGTGGAGCTCCGTGTTTACACAGAATTGGGGCAAGGCGACACCCGCTGCTTCTGTAGGCAAAGAGAGACACAAGCCCAGGGCCCCCTGCTGGTGACACCTGCCATAGGTGTAGATAGAGACATAGGGACAGCCCAAGTAGAGACCACGGAGACCCACGCTTGCAGTGAGAAGGGCAAAAGCGGCACTGGTCACTTGCACAGGTAGTGATAGGAACCAGGCAAGGGTCCCAATCACTGAAGGACACCAAGAATTGGGCCTGCAAATGGACATTATACTGAGCAAGTGAGAATAACCATTCAGGAAAGGCTATTCACCTTCAAGGCTCACTTAATAGCAACTATCTACCTCCAGGATAATAAATCATAAAGGAAGAGGGATTAGACATAGGATACCTACAGAGTGAGAGAGAGAGAACTACCAAAAGCAACGAAGGTATAAACATAAGAAACCTGAAATCATGAAAAGGAAGAACAGCAAAGAAACAATGAGCCCCCACAATCCCACAAAAACAGAACCCGCCAACTCAGAAGTGCAAAGATTGCCAGTAGGACAGTTCAGAACTTCAATAGAGGAAATGATACAGGATTTCTGAAAAGAATTCAGAGAGCCTGATAGAAATAAAGGATCAAATAAGCAGGAATCAATAAGAAGCTCTGAAGGAAGTGAAGGATGCAATAATTGAAATGAAGGCATCAATATAGACCATCAACAATAGACTAGACCACATGGAAAACAGAATCTCACTCTTAGAAGATGAGCTCTCCAAAAATGAACACATAGTATATAAATTAGAAAAAACAATTCAACAGCATGAATTGGACATTGAAGAAATCTCAGCCAGTCTTAAAAGAGCAAACATAAGAATAATAGGCATAGAAGAGGGATTAGAAGCTGAAACTAAAGGACTCAATAATCCATTCAGAGAAGTAATATTAGAAAATTTTCCAAACATAGAAAGAGAGGTCAATACACAGGTAGAGGAAACATATAGAACCCCCTATAGACAGGATCAGAGAAGAGGTTCACCACGCCACATAATGATCAAACTGACTAACGTAGAGGCCAAGCAGAGAATCTTAAAGGCAGCAAGAGTAAAAGAGCAAGTAACATTCAGAGGCAAACCAATAAGAATCACTCCCGACCTTCCAAATCAAGTCATGAAAGCCAGGAAAGCCTGGAGCGACATA
>PVJS01007007.1:0-57632 GCA_004027185.1 Glis glis
TCACGAAGTTGTAGAGGGCCTCACTAGGTAGAGAGAGAGAGAGAGAGAGAGAGAGAGAGAGAGAGAAAGAGAGAGCTGAGGCTGGCCGCGAACCCAGATCCTCCGGTCTCCTCCTCCCAAAGTACTGGGATTACAAGCGTGCGCCACCACGCCCGGTTGAACATGTTCTTGAGACAGATTTCTAGCATATTTCACCACCCCAACACCACAGTGACTCTCTGTCAACCAGGGGACTCCGGGCATGCTATCTAACAAGGTCTAAGGTCTTACCCTGAGAATTCTGTTTTTGTACACTCTGTCTCATCCTTGAGGGGAGTGGCTGCCCCCATACCTGCTATGCCTCTATTTTTTAGAGTTTATTTCTTACAAGCCATTGTTACTTTAATCCTCTGTAATTTATTTATATGGCATTTTCCTTATTTTTATATGATGAAAATGTTAGTATAAAGTATCATGTGGATATCCATTGTCCTACAACCATTTGTTAAAAGGATTATTCCTTTTCATTTAGTTCTTTTGAGACATTTGTCAAAAATCAGTTGACTCCCACATATGAGTCTACTCCTGGGATTTGCATTCTATTCCATTGATCTGCTTGTCTGTTCTTTCATCTATACCATACTATCATTATTATAATTTTAAATTAAATCTTGAAATTGGCTAGTGTGAATCCTTCAGCACTGTTCTCTTTCAATAGCCTTATTTTAGTTTTACCCTCCTTAAGTTCTTTGCTTTTCCATGTAGAAGCAGTTTAGCAATTTCTACCAAAAAAGAAAAAGGATATTGATTGGGATTACATTGAATCTGCAGATCAATTTGGGGTGAATTGACATAACAATATAAATATTTGTGATCCATAAACATGATTTAAATTTCATTCATTTAAATTGACTTTTATTTCTTTCATCAGTGTTTTTTAGCTTTTTAGCATATATATCTTGAACATATTTTGTATTAAGTATCCCCTGTTTTGTTATTATGATACTTACAACATTTTAACTTTCAATATTTTGTTTTTTAAGTTGACTTTGTATCATATGACCTTACTAAATTTACCTATTAATTCTAGAAGCTTTTTTTGGAGACTCTGAGATTCTTAGCAGAGACCATCCTGTGATCTGTAAATAAAGACAAATTTGTTTCTTCCTTTCCAACTTACATGCCTTTCCCCTCCCCTTTTTCTTCTCTTATTGTCTTGGCCAATAAGAAGATTGAAGAGGAGTGGTGAGAGCAGAAAGCCTTACTTTGTTCACAATCTTAGGATAAAAGCACTCAATCTTTCATGAATACACAACAATCGAAAATACCTGCTTAGCTATACACACATGACTTAATGCATGTTTAACTCATGATATTTTTTCAGTTTGCTATGAGTGTACCAGGGACATTCGCTGTAAGTTGAGGAGCATAGTCTAGAACTTAAGCGCCATCGGTTAAAAGTCGTCTTCTGCTTTCAGCACTAGCTTTCCAAAGTCTAGAATCATGCTTGATATGGAGATATGATCCAAACATACATTTAATGAAGAATTAACTAAATGAGATTGAGCGTGGAAAGCATGGAAATTTGACTGACCCAAGGTGGATGCTAATCAAACTTAATTATAAATATAAACAGTAATTCTTCATAACCTTTCTCCTACTGCTCCAGTCACCAATTGTCAGGTCCCAGGAAGCAGCTCACTCAGGTAGAGTATCTGAAGAGAGGTACAAATGGACGACTTACAAAATGGATGCCTTGGGGTGGGGAAGGATTAAGGGAAACTGATGAGGGGAGATGACGCCCCTGGGACTAGCAACAGGTCTGAGAGGTAGGAACATTTAGGTAAAGCAGAGTGCAGCTGTGGTATAAGAGTGTCCCCAGGGGAACTGCAGGCTTGGCTGGAGGAACACTGCTCGGGGGACATAAACATACCAATGTCACTGCTCTCCAACCATGGCTGAGCCCAGGAGCCAGGTCACAGGGGAAGCCCAGTAGGGCCAGCCTCTCAAGACAGAGCAGAATGACCACAGATCTAAAGTGGAGCGGAGAGTGATCCAGCTCCCATAACACACAGGCTGAGCGCATGGAGTTTAAATTCTCAACATCCAGGGAATTTTACAAAGTGCTACCCTTCTGGGCCATTTCCCAGAAACATCTTGTTGTTCAATCCTTTCCCTTTCTGACCTATCGGCCCCCAAAAGATTGCTTGGGGGGAAGGCTTTATTCCTCTAAGACCCTATGAAGTCCGCATGCGTGTGAGCGGGTATGCTCCCAGGCAATGTCCTCATTCTGGTCTCCTGATCTGCATCTCTTGCCATGCAGAATAAAAGAGCTCGGAGCCCGGCAGCCTCCCGTGTTCACGCTGTGGTCCGTATGTCTGTGCAGTGTTAAGCAGCTGCCACAGTTTCCCCCAGAGGTTGCTACATTTCAGAGCTGGATGAGGTAATGGGGATATTCAGCCCCAGTTAAGCTTGTAAAAGTGCTTTGGGAATCTTTGGAATGAAAAGAACCGTACATACCCGAAGAGTTTGTTATTAATTACACAACGTATGCAGAGTTGGAAAAAAAGTTTCATTTGGGTGTCTCCCACCTTGTAAAAATGACTTTCTTTGCGTGGACAAGATTAATCTGAGAACTGAAATGCAGAAAAATAAACTTCAGGAAGTGATTAGCAGTGGAAAGGTTTTATATAATTTCCCTACCTACAAGATAGAAATATTGATGACTTTTATATCATCAAAATTGGAGAAGGCTGTAATGACAGTAATGTGTGTGAGTTAATTCATGTGGAGACGGGTCCTTGCGATGCAAAGCTGGTCACAGAGATGTCCGCCTGCAAACTAAATGCAATGTCTGCTCCTCTCTGGGTTATATCTTGGATTACAGCCAGGCATGGCTCAATTAATTGAGGGCACTGAGGATCTTGAAGAGACTGGGACTGAGGAGGGGCCAGAACCCTCAAACCAGTCCTTCCCTCCTGGGGTAGGACAGGTGGTGGGCAGCTTGACCCAGCTGCTGGTGCTTGGACTAAGTCCAGCCCAGCAGGCAGAGTTTAGCATCCAAGCAAGATGCAAGGGAACAGGCCCACAGTTGATTTCAGAGGATCTAGCAAGAAGTGTCCTCATGGAGTAGAACAGTACAACCGGGAACATGGGAATAGCAGATATATAGCTGTCCGAGCAGACAAGGGCCACTGTTGATGTCCTTCAGCAAGGACTGTGGCTACCAACATGTGACTCAAGCTCTGATTTCTACTCTATAGAAGGAACACTAGCAATGGCAAGCCACCGACTGGGATGAAAGACAGGAGGTCCATGGAGAAAGACAACTAGATTCAGGGGACAGGTTCACACCAGCAGCAATTCCAAAATTTCTAGATAGAGTTTACTTAGAAAAGGCATTCTGGTTGGAAGGGCAGGTTTGAAACTATTTACATAGAACTTTACATAAAGGTCATAAAATAATAATGTCCTGTATTAAAAAATGTAATAATCATCAAAGAAGGGGACTGGATACTCTCTCTCTCTCTCTCTCTCTCTCTCTCTCTCTGTCACACACACACACACACACACACACACACACACACACACACAGGCTACCCTCATGCACTGCAACTGGCTCAAAACTAGTCACCAGAATTGAAGTGCAAAATTAGGGAAGATGAGCAGGAAACATAATTGTGGTTCATATCTCAGCTCAGTCAAGTACCAAGTGGTGCTTAAAAAGCCCATCCTATTACACTCCTTGTGTTTCTATCGTGTGTGTGTGTGTGTGTGTGTGTGTGTGTGTGTGTGTGTGTGTTATGGTACTGGGAATTGAACCCAGGGGCATTCTACCTCTGAGTTACACGCCCACTCCTATTTTATATTTTTATTTTGAAACAGGGTCTCACTAAGTTGCTGAGAGCCTCACTAAGTTGCTGAGGCTGGTGCCGAACTTGTGATCCTCCTGTCTCAGCCTCCCAAGTACTAGGATTACAAGCGTGCACCAAGGAGTGCCCGGCTCACTCCTTGTGTTTCTGAAGTTCACTCCTGAATGGCCCTTTGCACCCACATGTGCAGTACAAAGGAGTTTTGTAGAATGAGCATCCTCGCAGCGTTCCCTGAGGCATGGTGCCACACCATGCACTTCATAAGAGCACAGTGCTGTGTGCATAGTAAGTGATCAATGAATGTCTGAAATTACACACTTGAGAAGAATCATACATGGAAGACATTTCACATCCAATATATCACATTCCCAGCAATCAATGCCAGAAATACCTTTTTGGCCGAAGAATGTGTCTTGAGCCCCATTCAGTCCAGGATTTTGTTGTTGTTGTTTTGTTTTGTTTTTCCTAATGAGTACCTAAACAAGCAATTTTACCTCAGTCTCTTTTTTCACAGGTTGGTTGGATTTCCTGCACAAGCATTTGGCTAAGTACCAAAACACTGATCCTCAAGAAGTTAGAAAACACCAGCTCCCATTTTAGAATTGGTCTTTCGTTATCAAGGACAGTTGGCAAAGTTATCTTCAACAGAATTTTGCTGAGTTCCAGTAATATACCCCGTGCAGTCCCAAACCATGTGCTGTGCCCAAGTATGAGGGTCACCTAGAGAGCTGGAGATACATACAGGTGTCCAAGCCTCACCTGTAGAGATCCGCCTCTGTAGGTTTGGGTTAGTATCTGGCTACTGTAAGGCAATTCTTGTGAACCAGAGGCAGGAATGAGATCCATCAAATTCCAGGTGACAGCCATTTAGAAATGAAAACAATTTCTGAGAGTTCAGCAAAATGTATTTTTCCCCATGAAATAATAAAGAGAGTTCCAATCCAGAGACCACATGTCTTTCTCACCGTACCACATTCTATGTGCAAAATCGTGCAGCCTCCACACCATGGCACGTTCTCTGAGATTTTCCCCACAGTGTTTGCAAACCCAGCATCAGGGATGTCACTGACATCATTGCCAGCTTGGCGGAGACACTTCGTAAAGGCAGCCCTAAACAAGGAGACTCTGGCCTCCTGTCATGTGGATTTTAGGGATCCATCCTGAGTGTCAACTTAATTCATCTTGACCTTAAAACAGATGTTTCCACTTAATTTTTCAGTGCCATAGATGATAATCAACTTACAGAAAATCTTTGTTTCAGACACAGCCACCTGGCTTCCCAGAGCAAAACCAGCAGCATTTCAGCAAATCTCTGCACAGAAAACTTTGAGAAAGACAGAGAAATGGAATGCTTTGTAAATGCCAGTCATTGTAGGTGCACAGAAAGAAACTTGATTTAGATCAGAAAGATTGCAAGATACATTCTGTAATCAAGGACCTTAGAGGCCAAACAGGATTTGCGCATCAGGATCCCCTTAGGAGATAAAACTCAGACGCTCTAAGATAGTGTTCCTCAGATTTCAGTGTGCCTACCAACCACCTGCAGTCTTGTTAAAATGCAGATTCAGATTCACTGGTGGGTCCTGCACTTCTAGAAGTGTCCCTGATAATGCTGATGCTGCTGGTCCAAAGGCCATGCTTTTGGGTAGCAAGGCCCTGTGCTGCCACCATCCTCTGAACTGAGTTCCACAGATGAATTATCAACTCTGGAGGGTGACTGCCCCTCCTCATTAGGTCATCCAGGGGGCATGGACCTCTTATCCAATGAGATGCAAAGGAAATTTACATTCTCCTCTCTCTCTCTCTCTCTCTCTCTCTCTCTCTTCTTTTTTCTGATAAGAACTCTAGAGAAACTCTCATGTAGATTTAGAGCTTTTTGCAATTGTGATTAAGTGAAGGTGATGCTAGAATGATTTCAAATGCAGAAGAAAAACTTAAGCCCTTTCTTAGAAAATGTTTAATTCATGCTTTCTCAATTCATTGGTTTGTGGGGGGTGAGGGGGCCACGATTGGCTTCAACAACATCATCACTGCTACCCTTTTTAACAGTCAGATAAATAGCTGGATTTGGGGGGGGGGACTGGGTGAATGTTCCCCTCGCGTCTCTGCCATATTCTGTCCTCAGACTTCCTGGTGACGAATGGTGTGTGTTTTTGAGATCAGATTAAGACAGCTTCCTGTGCTTACAGACCCACATGGGGATGGAGCCCAGGACTGGGACTCATTAGGAGAGCCATAGTAAAGCAACCGAGCAATCGACCAATTAATGTGACTGGCAGGGAGAGCCAATTTGGACCAGGATGGACCTCAAATCCCAGGGCCGAAATAATGGCGACCTACAACCCATTTCTTAAAGGGTGGAACCATGCCTGCCTCTCCACATTCCCCTTCTTCTGCTCTGCGAATCAAGACTTTCATTCCTCTTATCATGGCCTTGTGTTAACAGTCAAAATTTAATAGTTATTTGTTTACCGACTTTTCCACCATTGTCATAAAGAGGAAAAATGACTCTTTCCAAAAAAGACTGCCAGGATTCATGAATGGAACACAGGATTTATCAGAATCAAGCTAATAAAATCCACAAGTAGCCCATTCCCCCACAGGCATGACTAATACTTAAAAAGATGATTAAGACTTTTTATGCTATTTTTAATAAGCACTAGAGAAAAGAATTCTATAACCTTCCTAAAGAATGTCACTTACTGCTAAAAGCATTCACAGTAAGGAAATCTTTCCACCACCTGATTATTTCTTTGTGGGAAGAGTTTTAAAAGAAAAAAAAGGAAACAAAAGGTCATAGCCCAACTACCATGAATTCCACACTCAATGACACACCTGTTCCTGCACATCTATCAAGGCATATTCCCTGTGGTCTTAGAACAAAATGACAAAAGCACCGCTCAGTACCACAAACAAATGCTGGGGAGGGAAGCCAGCAAGCTCCAGGCACTAACAGTTTCCAGGTATTCCTTTTTGACCAGGATAAATAAAATGATTTTTTTAATTCTATGCATTTACACTGAACATACAGGCTTGCACATTCAGAGAGAAAAGCTATAGACCCGTGCTGCTCAATAGTTATCTACAGAGAAATCCAAAGTCATTAAAAATAAGTTAACAGTTTAATTCTTCAATCACACCAGCCACATTCTGTGCTTAACAGTGACTAGTAGGTGTCTAGTAGGTGTCCTGTGTTAGACAACGAAGCTCTAGAACGTTTCCATCATCTCAGAAAGTTCTACTGGACAACAATGGTCTAAAAGAGTACACACCAGATAAGAAGTGGCAGTTATACCTAGAAATTGAGATTGGTGGGTGATGGAAGGGAGTTTCCATTTTTTAGTTTATACACTTCTTTAGATTTTTCTTAAAGAGTACGACATACTTTTTTTGAACTTGAAAATCATGGAAAACTTGAAGTGTTGGCTATAAATCTAGTTTTTAATTAAATGTGTCTTGGGATCGCATTCAGTCAACGTGTCCTGCTTTCTTGTGTGCATTTAAGAACAAAGTTCTTTTTTTTCTTTCTTTCTTTTTTTATTTTATTTTTTTTATACTGGAGATTGAACCCAGGGGCATTCTACCTCTGACCCCCAGCCTATTTTAGTTTTATTTTGAAACAAAATCTCACTAGGTTGATGAGAGTCTCATTAAGTTGCTGAGGCTGTCCTCAAACCTGTGATCCTCCTGTCTCAGTCTCCCAAGTACTGAGATTACAAGTGTGCGCCACCACACCCGGCTCAAAGTTCTTATTAAGTAGATATGGAGTTTGTCCATGTGAGCACTGGTCCATGAACAAAGCAAAATCAATCTCTCTCTTTTTTTCTCATTTCTATTTCATAGATAAAGGAATGGAGGAACATAAGTTTTGAAACTACATCTTTGTGTTGAATTAAGTTTAGCTTAATTTAACAAACACTTATGGAGCTTCTATTGAGGTCAGGCCCTATGTTAGAGTAAAAGGATGACTATGACCCTCAAGGAGCTTACAGTCTAGTAGTAAGGCAGGTCTTAGTGGAGCTTACAGTCTAGTGGTAAGGCGGGTCTATAAACAGATTATTCCAAGCCAGAGGGGCAGGTGTGAGGATAGAGGTATATTTAGTGAATGATTTGGGAATTCAAGAAGGTCAATTAGCCCAGTCCTGAAGATTGGAAAAGCCATAGTTTGACTCAGAAAAGAATGAGTACATATTAGTTAGGTAAAGAAGGAATTTGGAAAGAAGGAACGCACTTGGAAAACAAAAACATGAGCAAAGGCAGGGGCCTACACCAGACGAGAGGCTATGCCTCTCCCAGAGGCCCCAGGGAGCTAGTCACCCTTTGGCCAAAGGGCTTGTGCCCTAGAGAAAGGGCTACACAGGCTGTCACTTCAGACAGTCATAGGTACAAATCCTGGCTCTTTGCTTCCCAGCTAGTTGAGTATGTAAGCTGCCCAACTTATATGGCCCTCCTTTTTCCCTCCACTAAAAGCCTAATGACATAATGACACCCAGCTGGCAGGATAGGGCAAGGATCAAATGAGATAAGGTACCTGATGCCCTACAAGACTCGATTATCTTTATTCCAGTTGTATTAATTAATAGTGTTAAAGTCAACATCATCAATAAGCTGTCTTATAGTCAGCCCTTACTGTGTTCACTGACCCGTCAACGGATAATCACAATACCTGTTCCTGTCACCAACCAAACCTCTAAAATAAGCAGTTTACCCAGTTGATAGAAGGGAAAGCTGAGGTTTAACAAGCTGAAGCATCTTTCCCAAGATCCCACGCTCTCACGGGAGGCTGGAATGTGGCCAAGGCTGCCAGGCTACAAGGGCTGTGTGGTAACCTCTCTCCTCTGTGCTTCTCCAAGGAATCAATCAGGAGTCCCTGTTGATGACATGGCCACAGATCCACTTTTCAGAAGAATTTTGGGAAATAATTTGAAGAAAAGATTAGCATTCACAATCTTGTTCAATTAAAGACACAGGACTCTGTTCAGATAGAGCACAGTTTCTTTTCATAACATGCCCGCATGGTTTTATTCTTAACTAATTTCAAAAGGGCAGACTGATTTCAGCAGGGCCCCAGGCCCCATGCTCCTGCCAGCCTGGACCAACTTCCGCTTACCCCTTCCAGCCTGCAGGGGCTTCCTGTGGGTGCAAGGTGACCCCGGACGTGAGTCTAGCCACTCACATTGTGATCATGGGATAATTTAAATAAAAATCATTTAAATGGTAACTTCATGCAATTTCTTCAACACATCTTCAGACTCCACTGCCCAGACTCAGGCACTGGCCCAGGCCAAGGTGTGGCCACACCAGAGCTGACAGCCCCTGGGGCCACACAGTCTACCCCCCCCCCCCAGTCTCTGGTTGAGCTAAAATACACACAGGCTCCCACCCCGACCCTAACCCATCCTTGATGCCTGCCTCGTCGCCTCCCTGAGGCCCTCTGCTTCTGGCCAGCTTCTTGATTAGAGAGAGAACAGAGGGAAAGACATTTTTAATCAGTTACCAGACTCCTTTGAACTTCGACATGAGTCCCCTCAAGGAGTGCTTCAAATTTAGAGTGGGAAGTTGCCTTGAAAAGCTGTCTGAGTTAATCCAAACCAGAGTGGCAGTGGCCAGGTCCCTGTGTGTGTCAGCCTGGGGCCCTGAGCCCTGTCTTCTGGCATGGTCATCATGCGTGAACAGGAGCCCAAACTTGAGGAGGTCCCCTTTACTCTGAGGTTCGCCCTGTGCCCCTACAAGGTGGTCACTCTGGCTAGGTCCCTGTTGATACCAACATACTTCTAGGACCCCCGACTTGTGAGATTCTCTTCTACAAGCATGAAATTCTTGTTATTTTTCTTAATATTGTTGCTTAGTATTTGTATTTCCATACTAAAAATTACTCAGAACCACCAAGCAGCATACTAAACCCTTTACCATTAGTACCACATTTAACCTTCACAAAAAAAAAAAAAACTTGCAAGGAAGGCATAGGTTGAGCATCCTGAGTATGAAAACCCAAAGACTGAAATGTTCCACAATCCAAAAATTTTTGAGGGCTAACACGATGCCGCATGTGGAAAATCCCATAGCTGATCTCATGTGACAGGTCACAGTCAAAACACAGGTGCACTAAAAATATTGTATAAAATTATATTCATGCTGCATGTATAAGGTGTATATGAAACATAAATGAATTTTGAAGTTAGACTTTGGTTCTATCCCCCAGATATTTCATTATGTTTATACAAATATTCCAAAAAAATTTAAGCCCGAAATCCAAATCACTTCTGGTCTCAAGAATTTCAAATAAAGGGTACTCAACCTGTATCATCATCTGTTACTGTACAAATTAGGAAATCGAGGCTCAGAGAAGTTAAATTGCCCTAGAACACAGAGCAGTTCAAGGCGAGACAGGGATTACTAAGGACGTGTTTGGATTATTAGGAAATAAGGACTGGAAAGCAGAAACCCATGTTTAAAGGAAAGGATGCTAATTGCCCTTAGGTGACATCTGGGCAATTAGCCCTCGTGTTGCACTGATCTTAATTTCCTCTGGGCCACAAATCTCCCCTCAGGAAAATGGGACTCAGGCTCTGCCCAATAAAGACCGCCTCCCTAACTAATTGACTCATCTATATCCCCTAGGTGCAAGGTGAAGTACCTAGATCCTTCTGCTCCACATCACAAAGAACACTTTACCAAAGGCATAGAGGCAGTGTGTAGTGTATGCATTTGCACACGTGGGTTAAAATGCACTCCTTTAATGAGCGTGCACCAAGTCAGGCAGAGCCGGGACTGTCTGGAAAACAAATTTAAATGATGGGGGAAGCTGAAGGGAACACATCTCTAGGAAAAACAATGAGGTCTTTGTCTAATTGCTCATTTATCATAGATTTTATCTCAGTCTGCAAACAAGTAAAAAGGAAAAGGTGGTAACCAGGTTAGCCCTGCAAGTTTAACCAGCATGTGCTTCTAATGAAGCCAGACTTTGTGCTAACTGAACGTTCTATCACCTCCCCTAATTGAAAAGTAATAAAAACGTCACAAGCAGTGTCAATTAGGCACTGAAGGGCTGCTTTCCTCCTGCTTACCTTTTAAGGCATCAGGTGGTTTTTAGAAAATACTCTAGCCTGCTTCTCCCCCTCCCAGCCTCCGTAATATTTATTTCAGAAGTGACAAGAAGAAACAGGATCCTGGGTCCAGACATTCAAACACAGAATGGGAAAAAAAAAAGTCAAAATAACTGCAAAACGTGAGTGTTGGTTAATTATGATCCGAAAGTCAATAAAGTCATCTGATGGCAGATTTAGGGGAACTCATTAGAAAGTGGAATTCAGTTGTGGAGAAGTGCAAGCTGCTACAGCTCTGAAACCAGCCCGTTTCATTAGGGTCTTCAAATGAGATGAGAGAAATGGCTCCAGGGCGGGCATTTTGCCCCCTCCGCAGCCTCACAGGGCAGCTCTGTAAAAGCATTTTGCAGCAGTAGTAAGTGAAGAATAAGATCCAGGTAGCTTCACTATCGACGTGTTTTTCATTTCATTTCTCAAAATGAAATCACAGGGAAAAAATCCACTCACTTTCTAAAAGCCAGTCAAACGTAAGGGCCGTGAGGACCTGACAGGGCGCGGAGGCCGGCGCCTTTGCGGGCCGGCATCAGGCATTTTAAAGTCGCAGGCTGAGGCAGTGTTGCCTGCGTGTGCCAGGTGGCTGTTGACAGGAACCTGAGAAGTGCTGGGCTGGATGGATGACTGGGGAACTTCTGGGGAACCCTATAGGAGATATTTGCTTAAGTGTGGAATTAGCTCTGTGGGCCCTGGAATGTAAGTCTCCTAAAGAGATGCTGTAAAACAAGCAATGTTTACCTTTGCTTTCTTACTGCCAGGATACTCTCCTTTTGGGGGGCCCTCTGCTCCCTGCTCATTTGTCCTCATTGCTTAGGGTCTCTTAAAATATACCCATCAATCTCTTATGTATGGAGCACCCGTCTTGGGACAACTTGCTAGGCCTTTGGGGGTGATACAAAGATGAAGCAAATTACAGCCTTTGTTAACATTTAGGAAAATAAGACAATGACAAATGCACAAATGACAAGCCTCAGCTACTCTTTGTGATATATTCCCTAAAATAAAAGTGTCCTCTTCTCCCATTTACCACACAAGGTGATCTGGTTTGAGATTCATAAAATTCAGCCGCTGTATGTACACCCAGATCCTCATACCTAAAGGAAAAAAAAACAATTAAAAACAACAACTAAAATGGCCAAACACAAAACTATATGAAATCGGAGCATCTCCTAAAACAATCAGACCCAGGGAAAGGATAAGAAAGAAGGCAGAAAACCATAATGATACATTTGCATTATTGGGTTTGCCAACCTGGGCTCATTTCTATTGTTCGATCCCTACAAGTCAGGTTTTCTCTGTCTTAAAACTTGGAAGTGAAGAATTGGAATCACATACTTCTCAGTTTTTACCTTTTCATGAAGGTAGGCATCTCAGCAATCCACATGAGCAAAAGCAATTCAATAAAGAAAGATATGCAAATGTCCAAGCACATTAAGAGACAAGAATTCAAATGTATTAATACTCAAAGGCAACAACTACGAGTTGTCATTTTACATCTATTGCTAAGGTCCAATACTGGTGAGGGTTGGTAAAAAAGGCTACCGAAACGCCGGGCGTGGTGGCGCACGCTTGTAATCCCAGTACTTTGGGAGGTGGAGACCGGAGGATCCGGGTTCGCGGCCAGCCTCAGCTCTTTCTCTCTCTCTCTCTCTCTCCCCCCCCCCCTTAGTGAGGCCCTCCGCAACTCTGTGAGACCCGGTTTCAAAATAAAGTATAAAAAATAGGGCCGGGGGCGTAGCGCGGAGGTAGAACGCCCCTGCGTTCAATCCCTGGTACCGAAAAAAAAAAAAAAAAAGGCTACCAAAGTTTGCTGCTCAGTGGAGGTGTACCAGTTTGAGTTTTTTAATCGATAATCATAAAAATGTTCATAGCTTTGGACCTGGTAATTCTTCCAAAAAAATGTATCCTTAGGGAATAAATTGAAATGCATTTGAAACTGAGCACAGAAAATGTCCATCATCTGCTCCCCTCCCCCCATCCCTGTCCCCCTGGTGTGGCTGCCTTGCCCGGAAAGGGCTGCGGGTGAGCTCCATTGCTGCAGCTCCCCGCCCCCAAGCAGCTCACTCTTTTCAAACACACTGAAGGAATCCAGATGTTCTCTGACCTCCTGATGGTCTAACCTCATGTCCAGCCCTCGCTCCTTTCACCTAAGGGCTCTTAGCAGGCTTCTGCCTGTACCTTTGCCACTTGCTCTGTCTGCGCATGGCTCCTCTTCCACTCGGGGTGAGTCATGAGTTCACCTTCTCTCTCACTTCATTCTCGTCTAGCAGAAATTCCTGGACACTTGGTGTGCACATTTCAGCCTTCCCAAGCGTCAGCACTAGGGCAGTATTTTGCTCTTATTTTTCTATCGGTCATTTTAATGGGGGTCTGGAAAGAAAGGAATTAGACACTTGTGCTGACATCACATTCTTACCCACAAGTCCTGGGCTGTTTTTCTAAAACAAAAGAAAACCAGAGACAGGGAAAAGACAAGGGAGGGAGGGGGAGCTCAAGGGAGAGGAAGACCCACCCGCGCATCCCACTTCACATAGATAACTCCATGCAAGTTTGTTTATTAGTGTGAATTATTTTAAACAGTTTGCCACTTGTTTGGATGTTAATGAACAGGGATTTGGTGGGGAGGGCACTAGGAGTAGAAAGGAAAATAACTAGAATAGCAAGCTTCTGGGGGAAGAATAGATAACTTGTAATTCAGTACAAGGGGTGGGATTGGTTTGCCATTCAGGATTTCTAGAATCTAGAGTCCAGATCACCGGCATCCAAAGAAGCCACAAAGTGAGGGAAGTGCATCAAAAAGTAGAAGGAAGGAAGCCAGGAGTGGTGGCACATGCCTGTAATCCCAGTACTTGGGAGGCTGACACAGGAGGATCACGGAGTCAAGACCAGCCTCAGCAACTTAGCGAGACCCTCAGCAATTTAGCAAGACCCTGTTTCAAAGTAAAAAGGGCTGGGGTATAGCCAGTTGGTATAATGCCTCTGGCTTCAATCCCCAATACCAAAAGAAAAAAGAAAACCAAATAGAAAGGGAAAAAATCTAACTTTGTCTTCTGTGCAATTTCGACCAAAAATGTGGTGGTGGCTACTACCTTGTTTGCAATCTCTAAATCGAATGTTGATGAATTTCATTAGGACTCTTGTCTGCACAAAAACTATTTCCTCATGGAGTGTTTCATTTAGTTGGCTATTTTGAAAGTGAGTATTGGATATACAAATTACTTCAAAGTAATGTGTAGATTTTTCAGAATACAACCATAGTTTTGTAGTAGCAGAGCCGGCATCCCCAAACCCTTTGGAACATCTGAACTGTGTAGTTTAGCAAGTGCACTGATGTTGATCCAAACTCTACAAATCTTTCTTCTTCTCCATCTTTGATGTGGCACATATTTGATCTGCATTAGGTGATCTTTGGCTCAATAGGGCACATCCTATTTAAGATATCTTCCCAGACATGGAAAATCCAGGGTTTATTTTGCTATTGTTTTCAAATCATTGATAACCCTCACACAAGTGTAATTCAGTTCTATAAAATGTCTGGTCACAACATTAATGGGATTTAAGAGTGTGTGTGTGTGTGTGTGTGTGTGTGTGTGTGTGTGTGTGTTTAAGTATGTATGCCTAAGAAATCTTTCTTAAAACCAGGCTGATTTTAACTGGGAAATGCTTGAGAAAAGGAAAAATAAAAAAGCTGATCATGGAAATTTTGGTGATGTTTAACAGCTGTTTCATGGGTACATATCTGTTATATTTTTTAGACCACAATTAAATGTGATTTTAATAATCATTTGGTATTTAAATAATATACTATGATTGTCATATGGAATTTTAATTAAATGCACATTTTCTTCTAAAATATGAAGCGTTACCACTGTGAAAAGACCTTTTCTCTCCTAAGAGCATTTTTTAAAGTAATGTTCCTTGTGATTCAGTAAAGAAAAAAATTCTTCTGCGATATTATTTACCCTTCTACATTAATCCAGCATTTGATGAGTCTTGAGGGAATGAAAGGCAAGAATTTTAAACTAAGTAAGTGTTCTCATAATCTCCTAATGAGGATAATGAAAACAGCACACAGAAGGATGTGTTTAAGATAAAACATGCTTCAAGTAAATAGCATATAAGAAGCAGAAGTTACTTCCATTCTGTCTCCATTCAGGGCATTTCCTGCATGCCGTGTTTGTAAAGCAGTCACATTCCATCTTCCTTACCTTTGTTCTTACTCTCTTTAGGAAACTTTATATCGAAGGTTCCCCGCCTCCCCACCCCCAGCATTCAAAGGCTGAGATCTTAGACCTTACTTAAAAGCAAGCTTGTAAATATAACTGTTCAATTCACCATCCACCCTTTCCACGGGTTCCAGACATTTCAGTGTTTTGGTGTTCACTAAATTTGCACTTTAAAGACCCCCTTACTTTCTGTAATTTCATAGAGTTATTTTTAAACTATCATTTTTCTGGCATTTCTCCTTTTAGGACTTCTGTTGCCTGTTCACCTACTCTTACCTCTGCTCTCAATGTGTCAACTGCATGTGAACACTAACTGGGACAGGCCTGGGATCTAAGGATTAGCGTTCATAAACCAAAACCCTGATCAATGATGTTTTAAAAATAAAAAATAAAAAGAAACAATGTACAAGTCTTCCCCTCAGCCAGCCGTACCAATTCCAGCATCTGCCTTTTCTTTTGTCTTTGTGTTTGCTTTTCATCTTCCTGAGAGTCCAAGGACTTCCTGTTAGAGATGCGTTACCCACATTTGAGCCCAGTTCAGGGTAAAGGATGGTTTTTCACACAAGTGGCAAGTGTAAGAGAACTTCCAGTTGTTTTATCAAGCCAAGGGTTGGCATAATTAAGGGAAATCTCTAAGCCTCTACTTATTAGGAAAGTGCCAACAAGTTTCTCCCAAATATATTTAACCTTTAAAAGCTATCAGGTCACCCTGGCTTCTAATATTACTGGTCATTATTTTCTAGCAATATAAAAAAACCACTATATTTTCTAAGGGTTAGGGGAATTACATAAAGTATAAGTGATTGATTTTTCTACCCTCAAGTTTCAACCCTCCTAGGGAAAGAATATATAGTTTGAGTAGAAGATGCAGAGCTAACACTTGGTCATAAATGTACACAGGGACTGGTCTGGATTTAGAATGTCCCCCTAGGCTTCATGGAAACAAGGCAGCAATGTTGGAAGTGGGGCTTGGTTGCTAAGGAGGGGTCCCTAGGGGTGTGACCTTGGGGATTATATATGGTCCTTCCTCCTGGCCTCCATGATGTGAGAGCAGAGACTTCTCACTCCCTTTCTGCTTCCCACTGCCATGCCTTGAACTCTGCAGACCCAGCCTGACCGGGACTGAACCCTGAAATCTCCAAAATCTGTGAGCAGATAAATCTTCCTTCCTCTAAGTTGTGTGGTCAGGTTTATTGGGTCACAGCAGTGAGAACGCTGTCTGAGACAGAGACTGTGCTCAAGTTTGGATCCTAATTGTCCCCTAAAGGCCCATGTGTTTGGGGCTTGGTCTCCAGCCTGTGGTGGGAGGTGGTGGAGTCTACTAGGTGGGGCCGAGTGGGAGGTCTTCAGGCAGGGGGTTGTGCCCTAGAAGGAGAGTGTGGAGTTCAGGTCTCTCCTCCATGCCTTTCATTTGCTGTTGCTCCCTGGCCAGGAGGCGAGCAGTTTTCTCCCCAACGTGGTCTCTGCTGCACTGAGCTACCATACCACAGGCCCAAACACAGCAGTTTCAATCAGCCATGGGCTGGAGCCTCCAAACTGTGAGCCAAAATCAACCTTTCCACTTTTTATAAGTAGTTACCGCAGGTATTTGTTACAGTAATGGAGGGCTAATACATACGGTGTCCGTAATCTCAGTGAGAATTCCTCATCAGAATTGTGAATAACCACTGGGCAACTTGATAATCACACGCAAAAGAATAAACTAGGGCTCCTGCTATACATTATATATAAAAATAAACTCAAAATTATCAAATACCTAAATATAAGAACAGAAATTATAAAATTCCTTTTGTGTGTGTGTGTGGTACTGAGGATTGAACCCAGGGGCATTCTACTACCTCTGAGCACCCCCACCCCTGTTTTTAATTTTTAGTTTGAAACAGGGTCTCGCTAAGTTGCAATCCCTGTTTCAGCCTCTCAAGTACTGGGATTATGGGCATGCGCCCCCTTGCCTAGCTTAGAAACTATAAAACTCTTAAAAAAATAAGTGTGAATCTTTGTGACCTTGGACTAGGTAATGATTTTTTGGATATGATTCTGAAATCACAGCAACCAAAGAAAAAGGAATTTGACTTAATCAAAACTAAAAATTTTTCAGTATCAAAGAACACTATCAAAGAAGTGAAAATACAACTCAAAAAATGACAGAACATACTGGAAAACTTTTTATCTGATAACGGGATTTTTATGTAGACTATAATGTTTATAATAAAAAGATAACCCAATTTAAAAATGGAAAGAGAATTTTTTATTTCATTTTTATATTTTGGTTTCCTCCTAACCCCATCTCACTACCCCCTTCCCCCCTCCCTGTGCATGCTGGTAAGGTTGTCAGTGATACCTTCAAATATGGACATAACATTATTTGGTCTATTTCCTTCCTCAAGCCTTCTTTTCCCCTCCTCTCTCCTTCCCCTGATCCCCTTCCACTATTCCACTGGTCTCACTTCTCCACAGAAGATATGAAATGGGCAATAAGCACATGAAAATATGCTTAATAGCTTTAATCATTAGGGAAATGCAAATCAAAATCACAATGAGGTACTACTGCACACTTACTAGGATAACTATGATTTAAAAAATGGACATTAACACCTGTTGGCATGGATGTGGAGAAACCAGAAGCTTCACACATTGGTGATGGAGAAAAATGGTTTAAATGCTGGGGAGAAGAGTTTGGCAGTTCCTCAAAATGATAAATATGGAGTTATCACATGACCCAGACTCAACTCCTAACTGTATACCCAAGAGAAATTAAGATATATGTCCATACAAAACCTTGCTCATGAATGTTCACATCAGCTCATTCATAACAGTTAAATGGTAGAAACAACCAAATGCCTATCAACTGATGAATGAAAAAACATAATGTGGTGTACCCAGCATATCCATATGGTGGAATATTATTCAGCTACAAAAAGAAAAAAGAAATGAATGTGGAGGAATCTTGAAAAAATGCTACATGGAAGAAGTCAGACATAAAAGCCACAGTTTTTATTATTCCATTTACATTAAATGTTCAGAATGTACAAATCCATAGAGAGAGAAAGTAAATCACTGACTGCCTGGGAATTAAGTGAGGGAGAAACTGGATGTTAATAGGTAAAGGGTTTCTTTTTGTAGTGATGAAGGTGTTCTAAAATTGATTGTGGTAGTGGCTGCCCACTTTACTTTTTATTTATTTTTGTGGCACTGGGGATTGAACTCAAGAACATTCTACCTCCAAGCTACACCCCCAGTCCTATTTTTTTTAAACCAGGGTTTCACTAAGTTGCTGTGGCTGGCCTTGAACCTGTGACCCTCCTCTCCAAGAGTCATTCTATATACTTCCCACTTTTTACCTAAGTCCTGCCCATTTTACTTCCCTGGTGTATTAGTTAGTTTTCTGTCGCTGTAACAGAATATACAACATTGGATGATTTATATGTAACAGAGGTTATTTGGCTCACAGTTCTGGAGGCCAGCCAGTCCAGGAGCACAGTGCTGGCATCTAATCAGTGTTTGGCAAGGGCTTCACACTGCATCAACTTACGGTGGAAAGTGGAAGGGCAAGTGGGTGTGGAGGGAAGGGACAGACACAAGGGGCCGGCTCGCTGTGGAACAAGTCGCTCTCCTGTTAAGTGTTTTAGAGTGAAAACTCACTCACTTCCTGGGGAATTAACCCAGACCCTTGAAAAAGGCATTATTCCATCTTACTGATCTAATCACCTTCTAATGGCCTTGCCACCTCTCTTCACTATTTCATTAAAAAAAATCAACTTTCAACACGAGTTAGAGAGGGAAGAAGGGGACACACATATTAAAACCATAGTACCAGGTATGTCTTTTATCCACTTTTCATATTTTCACATTAGCAAAAGAGTAATCTGGGCCATTTTAATGTCTCCTAATTTTCTGATATCCCATTCTTAGCTTTTTTAAATATATCCTCCACATTGAATGAGGATGCATTTTCAAAATGCTAATCCAATCATCTCACTCTCAACTGAGCTCATAGAATCAAATTGTGTATGACCCTACACATTCTGGCCTCTTTCTGCTTGTTCAGCTTTTTACCCCTAATTTCAGTTAAAAAAGAAATCAAGCCAGACATGGGGGTACACATCTGTAATCCTAGTATCTGAGAGGCTGAGACAAGAGGATCGCAGGTTTGAGGACAGTCTTAGCAACTTAGTGAATCCCTCAGCAACTTAGCAAGACCCTGTTTCAAAATAAAAAATAAAAAGGGCTGAGGGTGTAGCTCAAAGATAAAATGTACCTGGGTTCAATCTCTGGTACTGAAAAAGAAAAAAAAATCAATAAATGTTATAAGAAATGGGTATTGAACCCAGGGGCATTCTACCTCTGAGCTACACCCTCAACCCTAATTTTTAGTCTTTATTTTGAAACAGGGTCTCACTAAGTTGCAGAGGGCCTCACCAAGTAGCTGAGATCCTCCGGTCTCAGCCTCCCAAGTACTGGGATTACAAGTGTGGCCACCACACCTGGGTTTTAAAATATCTGGATTTGAAACACAATACTATTTGGGATTTCAAGAATAGATAGAAAATTGTGTGTGTGTGTGTGTGTGTGTGTGTGTGTGTGTGTATGTGTGTGGTACTGGGAATTGAAACCAGGAGCATTCTACCTCCAAGCTATACCCCCAGCCCTATTTTATTCTTTATTTTGAAACAGGGTCTCACTAAGTTGCAGAGGGCCTCACTAAGTTGCTGAGGCTGGCCACGAACCTGGATCCTCCTGTCTCAGCCTCCCAAGTACTGGATTACAAGCGTGCACCACCATGCCTGGTGAGAAGTTAAAGTTATTGCTTTTAAAATAGATTTTTTCAATCATATTTTCAGTGATAATGCTAGATAGTATTGTTAGAATGACTTTGATTACAATTTCATGTTTCTTTATTTTATTTTATTTCTATTATTTTATACTTTTACTGGTGCATTATAGTCTCACATCATAATGTAGTTCATAGTGATAGTGACATGCATGCACACAGTACTTAGTGAGCTTTTCCCCAGCTCCCTCCTACCCCCCCTTCCCATACAAGATATTGAGATTGACAATATTCTTACATATGTACATAATGTCAGTGGAAGTGTTTTCTTCATTAATTCTCCCTCTCCTTCCCTCTCTCCTCAAAACCACTTCCCTGGCTCCACTGGAGTTTCTCCTCCATTATCTAAAGTCCTTCTTATATTCCAATTGCTCCCTAGCTTCCCCATATGAGAGAAAACATATGATCCTTCACTTTCTGTGAATGGTGAATCTAACTTAACATAATGTTCTCCAGGTCCATCCATTTTCCTGCAAATGACATAATTTTGTTCTTCTTTATTGATAAGTAAAATTCCATCGTGTGTATATCCCATAATTTTGTGATTCATTCATCTGTTGATGAACACCTAGGTTAGTTCCATAATTTGGCCATTGAGAATTGTGCTGCTAAAAACATAAATACGCATGTATTACTTTAATATTCTGATTTCAGTCCGTTTGGAAAGATACCTAGGAGTGGTATAGCTGGATCATATGGTGGATCCATTCCCAGTTTTCTGAGGAATCTCCACACTGATCTCCATAGAAGCTGCACTAATTTGCAATCCCACCAACAGTGTAGAAGAGTTGTTTGACTTCTTGATGAATGACTTCTAGAGCTGATCAACAAACTTAACAAAGTAGTGGGACACAAAATCAATCTAAAAAAAAGTAGTTTTTCTATATACTAACCATGAATCCACTGAAAAAGATATCCAGAAAACAATCCCATTCACAATAACCTCAAAAATAATAAAATACCTTGGAAACAATATAACCAAGGAAGCCAGAGACCTTTACAATGAAAATTATAAAACATTAAAGAAAGAAATTAAAGAAGATCTTAGAAGATGGAAAGATCACCCATGCTCTTGGATAGGAAGAATAAATATTATTGAAAAAGCCATTCTACCAAAAGTGATCTACAGAGTCAATGCAATCCCTATCAAAATACCAATGTCATTTTTCTCAGAGGTAGAAAAATAATTCCTAAATTTCATATGGAAAAACAAAAGACCCAGAATTGTCAAAGCAATTCTCAGCAATAAGAACCATATAGAAGGCATCACAATACCTGACTTCAAATTATACTACAGAACTATAGTAATAAAAACAACATGGTATTGGCACAAAAATGGACACATAGACCAATGGAACAGAATAGAAGATACAGAAACAAATCCACATACTTATAGCCAATTGATTTTCGACAAAGGTACCAAAAACAGACATTTGTTGAAAAGACAGCCTCCCAAGTACTGGGATTACAAGCATGCGCCACCACGCCCAGCGACTTGTTTTTAATGTAATTTTTTAACTGTAAGTTTATATAATTGAACTCTTAATAATTGCAGCACTTAACAACTATCTCACAAGATTTCTGCAAATGAAACACTTGTGAGCTGCCAATAACCAGAGATCATAAAGGCGTAAGAGCTATTTTCCTGCATGTGGAAGACAGAATGAAGCAGAGATGGCAAATAGGTTTAACTTCCATGCCAACTCTGGTCAGTTGTTTGTTACACAGATGGCGGTATCGACAAGAATTCAGAAACTTTGTTATGCAAAGTCCTATAGTCTATTAGCAATGTTGACCATGGTTAAGATGACAGGCATACTAGATCTCTTTTTTGTATGAGGGATTGAATCCAGGGACATTTTACCCCTGAGCTACACCCTTAGCCCTTTTTATTTATTTATTTATTTTTAAACAGAGTCTTGCTAAGTTGCTAAAGGTCTCACTAGGTTGCCGAGGCTGGCCTCAAACCTGCAATTCTCGCGTCTCAGCCTCCCATGTACTGGGATTACAGCATGTTCCACCACACCTGGCTAAATATTCTTTCCCTTTTATATGTGTATTTTCCACCTAAGCAGTAGAGGAGTATAGAGGAATATGGCGTCTATTTGACTCTCCCTCTGCACCATCTGCCCATGCCCCAAATACGGTTCTGTGATGCTTCCAGGTACCAGAGATACCTCCCTGTTCTCACCTTTTGGTGTTGGCTGCTGCATCTCAGACCCTACCCTCTATGCCTCATCCTGGCCCTCTGCCCAGGTGACCTCGATGGTAGACTAGAGGGTGTCACTAAGGACCCTGGTTGGCACTCTGGAGAGCTCTGGCACTGGATTCCATGAGCTCGTCTCCTTGGCCTTCTGGTCCCTGGTCCATGCCCTACTCCATAATATCAGCTGTGTCTCCTTCATTTGGCGACTAAATTGGAAACCCTTCTGTGCTGCAGAGACATCCACTTCTTGTCAGCTCAGCCTGTGACACAGAGAAGAGACATTCTCTTACCTAAAGCTTCCTGCTGCCCCTCTCTCCTTTCATAATTCCATCTCTCCTCCCAGCCTTAGGAGACAGATCTATTTGTTGAAAGGACTGTTTTTTGCCATTGAATTGTTTTAGGATGCTTGATGCAAATCTATTGACCATAAATATTAGGGTTTCTTTCTTAATCCTATTCCACTGATCTAATGTCTGTTCTTATGTCAGTACCACACTATCTTCCCACAATGCTGACTACTACAGTTCCACAGTAAATTTTGAAATCAGGAAGTCTCAGTCCTCCAACTGTGTTTTTCAGGATTATGTTAGCTATTCAGGGTTCCTTACAATTTCCTATACATTTAAAGATCAGCTTATTAACTTTTACAAAAATAAAAATAAAGGTGGCTGGAATTTTTATAAGAAATTAATTGATTTTGTAGTTAAATTTGGGGAGTATCGCCATCTTAACAATATTAAATCCTCTAATCCATGAACATAGAATGACTTTCCATTACGTCTTGTTTAATTTCTTTCATCAATGTCTTGTACTTTACAGTGTACAAGACCTGCATTTTTTAAAATTTATTTCTAAATATTTTATTCTTTTGATGCTATTAAAGTGAATTTTAAAACAATATTTTAGACTGTCCTACTAATAGTGCATAGAAATATAATTTATTATAGTTTATTCTAATATTTAGATCTTGTATCTTGCAACATTGCTGAGCTTGCCTATTAGCCCTAATAGTGTGTGTGTGTGTGTGTGTGTGTGTGTGTGTGTGTGTGTGCGTGTTTCTGTGTTTCTGGATTTCTTACTATTTTCTTTATAAGAGATAACACCATCTGAAAATAGAAGTAGGTTTACAACTTTCTTTTTAATCTGAGTATTTTTTCCCTTGCTTGATTGCCCTGGCTAGAAGCCCCAATAAGATATTGAATAGAAATGGTGAGAGCTGACATCCTTGTCATTTCTCTCCCCTTCATTTTAAGTGTTAATTTTGCTGGGTATAGAATCCTTGATTAATAGTCATTTTTCTTTTTTTAACACTTTGAATACATCATCCCACTACCTTCTGACCACCATGGTATCTAATGAATAATCAGCTGTTCATTTTATTGACTTTCTTGTACATGATGCTTCTCTTTTGCTGCTTACAAAATCCTCTCTTTGTCTCTGGCTTCTGTCAGTTTGATTATGATGTGTTTAGCTGTGAATCTCTTGGATTTTTTTTTCCTCCCTGAGATTCATTGTGCTTCTTGGATACATAAATGTTTTATCAAATTTGATAAGTTTTTGACCAATATTTCTTTAGTCATTCTTCTTTCCCCTTCCACACATATTTAAGCATTAATCTAAAACAGGCAATGAAGAGGAAGAAAAAGTATCTACACATGTTAAGGCTCCATCATGCCACATATTAGTCAGCCTTTTATGCAGGGTATTTAATCCAATCCAATGATATTGTGAAGAATCAGAAATATGGAGAAAAATAATCTGATAAAAATCATACTTTTAGAAAATGACTGACACGTGAATGATGATCAATAACTATTTAGTAAAGAGATGAACAAAAGCAGGACAAACTGGTTCTAATTCAGATAGATGGCTTGTCATACTGTCTGCTTCCCTAGATGACACATAGGCCTAGAGCTGGTACAGCCACACAGCAGAGCCTGGGGGCTTCGTCTGTCTGTTTGTTGTTTTGTCTTGTTTGGGTTTTTTGTTAGTTTGATTGGTTGATTTTGCCTATCTACTAGAGAACCAGATCTGTTCTTTGGTAGGGAAGAAAGATAAGGAAAGACCAGATATTGCAGTACCCAGAGCAATAAGCCAGGATCAGAGCCTGAAAACTCCTACAAGGTAAAGAAAGGGCATGTGGCAGCCAAAGTCCATGCCTTCCTCCTACCTCTAGAGCCTCCAGAACCCTACTCTCTTGTCAGTCCTAAATTCAACTGATGATTTCACAAGAATCGTTTCTACTTTCATGATTTCAAAAGATTAAAGATTCCAGCAAAGGTGGGAAGAGAACTTCAAAAGTTCACCTCACAACCCTTTCAGATCAAAGGAATTTTATTTTCCTGGCACAGAGGAACTAAAAGGTAAATAAAAAGGCACAATATTTTATAGGGTTCTTCATTGATGGGCTATTCTTTAAATGCTGAGGAAGAAAACAAATAACACTCCTGACTATTTAATTAAAGTGTCTAAAACCAGAGCTCTGCTGTATTAGAGGCACCGTCTCAGACTTGTTAATGATGAGGGGAAAAGTCAATGAAGAAGAGTGTTGTTTTATTTTTTTAACAAATGTTTCAGTAATTACCACTTGCCTGCCTCTAATCCCCTCCCCTAATATCCATGACATAAATGGTGGGTGAAAAAGTATAGTCACTTGATTTATGTGGAGGATAATGTTCGAATTGAAAACACAACTGATTTTAGAGAAGTAATGATTTTCAATAAGTAAAAGTATAGGGTAGGATGGTAAGTCCTATAGGATGAGGAGAAACCAGCAGAGAATCAGAAACAAGGACCTTCAAAGCCCCAGGCGACCTCTCTGGCCTGATTTATACCAACCAGGCATACGCTTTTTCCATCTCCCGTGATAAGCAAGCCAGTGATAGCAGTAATAGAACACTGCCTTCACACACAAAATTCCCTCTCGAACTCAAGGATGTGGTGTTCTTCAGTTAATCTACTCTAGTAAGTGCTCCCCATTTCCCCTCCATGAACTCTCTGCTCCTCAAACTATGAAAATGACTTGTTCCTCCTACACGAGTCTTTATTTTGGCTTTAAGCCACATTCTTATCAGAGCCAAATCCAATAACATCTCCCAGAAGTCTTAGCAAATAAGTCCTGTTCATTTGCCTTAAACCTCAATCTCTCAGGACATGGGGTTCTGTCCCACTGTGACTACTTTTGTTCAATTCTCACACTTCCTTACTGCAGGATTCAGGTACAAATTCAACCCTGTCAACTGTTCTATTGACTCTTTCCAGGGACTTATATTAACTTTCTGTGACTTGAGAACTCAAGGCTCATTGTCATTGTGAGCCCACATTTCTTTGCATAGAAGTGAATTGATTATTAAGACTAACTGATAAAACACTCATTTTTTAACGGTGTGGTTTTGGTAATTTAACATTTCTAATCATGGTTGAAGTGTTTTCAGTCCCATTCTATTCCAGGCTGTAATGGTCTGGTTCTTCTTACTATATTTCCTTATGTATGTCTGAGGCCCGCGTTGGTAAATCATTTTGATAAGTCATTTTTAAAGTGAAAGGTTAAAATTTGTGTTAGAGTCCAGAACTAACAGCTATACCAAGGATATACTCCATGCTATGCCTGCAGCGGGTGCTAAGAAAGTCAAGGAGCACCATACCCTGATGCAGCTAGAAATGCATGCATATGTACCACCTGGGGCATTGGGGATCCAATGAACAACACCTGTTATGAGCTGAACTGTGTCCCCCACCCAAATTCATGTGTCAAACTTCTAACTAACCCTCAACACCTCAGAATGTGACTGCATTTGGAAATGGGGCTTTTAAGAGGTAATTAAATTAAAATGAGATCATTAAAGTAACCTCTAATCCAATATGACTTGTGTCCTTAAAGAAGAGATTAAGACACAGACACACAGAAGAAAGAATACATGAAGACATAAAGAGATAACAGCCCCCGATAAGCCGAGGAGCCAAGCCTCAGAAACAAAAACAACACTGCTGACAGCTAGATCTCAGAATTCTAGCCTCCAGACTTGTGAGAAAATAAATTTCTGTTGCCAAAGCCACACAATCTATACTTCATATGGTAGTCCTAGAGAAGTAATATAAGAAGAGCTTTCTCTTCTTTCAAATTCAAAATCAGCTGAGAGACAAAAACAAGAGTACAGTAACAAGAGGAAAGCACTATGTTTATGACAGAGCTGACCGAAGATCATGTCTTGTCTTTGCTTCCGTGTCTCAATGGGCTTGCTAATATCTCCTTTCTAAATTAGACAAACTCTCCCCCTCAGTTACTAGGATAACTGTAGGCCATGAAAATCAGGTCCCTTATGATGAAGCAGAAAACAGACCAGACTGTATGCCTCTTATAAACAGGAAAATCTGAAAGAGAAGGAAACGAGAAGCTGATCTCATTTTGTTCTAGAAAATTCACCATCAAAATAGAAGTGAGAGGTATAGAGAGAGGCCAGGAGTGTTACTAGAGAAGTTCCAAGCTCAAACCAGAAAGTACAGAAGGTAGAGGTAAGCCATGGGACAAAAATCTGGTGGGGAAGGAAGTAATGAAAGATTGACAGAACCACTCATTCCACTCTCCCATCCGTAGTGCCAACAGACCAGAAATAATGACATTTGCCCTCATAATAAAACTGGAAATGTATCCTACAAAGAGGGTGAGCACTGTCCTAGGAAGACTGGGACTCCTAAATGTCGATACATGAAAGACAGGTGTTCTGTGTTTGGCACTGAGAAGACTGATCAGTCTGCCTGTGTTTTCTACCCATACAGCCTAGAACATAATTTCTTAACATGGGCGCCACTGACATTTTAAGAAGGACAGATACTTCTTTGTCATGGAGAGCTATCCTTTGCAATGGAGGATGTTTAGCAATTTCCCTGGATTCTACATACTAGATGCCAGAATCAATGCCAATTTGGGAAAGGCAGCCAAACAGCTGTTCAAGAAACTTCCATAGTATGAATAAGTAATCAAGATCATCAGATACTTGAGGAAAATCAAATATAAAATAAAAAGATAATCATACAGAATAATTGACTCTAGGAGAAATGGATATGAAGAAAACTTTTTGAAGCTATAATATTATTATTGTAATAGTTCAAAGATAATCTATAAGATATAAAGATATTTCGCTTTTTAAAAATGAGTGCATCAGGGTATAAGAGTTTATGGAAAGACAAGTATAATTCTTCCCCTTCTCTCAAAAAAAATCTTTACAACTTAGCTGAAGCTCTAAACTTAAAATCAAAAAAGTGTCCTAAAACTAGATTTAAAATATTAGAAATAAGCCAGGCGTGGTGGCACATGCTTGTAATCCCAGTACTTTGGGAGGCAGAGACCGGAGGATCAGGGTTCGCGGCCAACTTTAGCACGCGCACAATCGCTCTCTCTCTCTCTCTCTCTCTCTACCTAGTGAGGCCTCCGCAACTTCGTGAGACCGGGTTTCAAAAATAAAGCATAAAAAAATAGGGCCGGGGGCGTAGCGTGGAGGTAGAACGCCCCTGCGTTCAATCCCCGGTACCACAAAAAAAGATATATTAGAAATAGAAAAAATATAAAAGAAGAATTAAGAACCATCTGTGATAAAACAAAAGGTTTACCATCTGTCTAATAGGAGTTCTAGAAAAGAAAAACAGAGCAGAGAAAATATAAAGAAAAAAGAGAGGAAGTGGAAGACAAGAAGGAGGAGCAAGAAGAAGAAGAGCAGGGAAAGGGAACAGGATGAAGAGATTTCCTAAGGCTTAAGAAAGATGCATATGGTAATGTCAACAAGATGGTGAAATAAGAGGTCTCTAGTCCATGTCTCACCATAGAAACAAATATATGGTAATCACCCATGGAATAAAGTACCTTGGTGGGAGATTTGGGATGCATATAGGAGGTTAGGTTACAAAAGCCCAATGGAGCCCAAGACCATAGAGGGCTGCTTTAAGAAGGCAGGCTAACTGTGGTCCTAGGTGCACCAGAGGCAGTCATAACCCCTCTGTGGACTCAGTTCCAGCCCCACTTGTACAAGGTCCTGCCACTAGACCCTTCTGCCACGGGACGGGAAAATCCAGGCTAATCTCTGACCCTGGTAACAGAGCCCACCAACCTCGGAACCAAGTACAGTTCCTGAAGCAGTCCCATGACCTGCTAGTCTTAGTACAATTCTAGTGAGATATGGAAATATTCCTGCCGCACAGGGATCTGGCCAAGGGACCCAGAAGGAGCCTGGACTCTGGGCACTGCTGGTAACAGACTTACTCACCATGGAACTGACGGTGGGCCCTAAAGCAGTCCCATGACTTGACTCCAGTCCCACTCTACATGAATCACAAAGAACAAGCAAACATGACACCACCAAAGGAAACTAATAAAGTTCCAGCAACTGACCCTAAAGGAATAAGTATCCATGAACTGCTTGACAAAGAATTCAAAATAATGGTCTTAAAGTCTCCATGAGCTACAAAGCAATAGGAACTGAAAGTTAAATGACATGAGAAAAAGAATACATGAACAAAATGAGAAGTCTGATGAATAATTTAAAAAAATGTAAAAAAACAGAAATCCTGGAGCTGAAGATACAGTGATCTGAAAAATATATAGAAAGCTTCAATCATGCACTCAATCATGCAGAAGGAAGAATCACTGAACTCCAATTAGAGGGACAAAAATCACTGAACTCCAATTAGAGGGACAAAAAATGATGAAAAAGATGGAAGAAAGACTAAATATCTTATGGGAACATCAAGTGAATACATAGATGCATTTTAAGAGTTCCAAAAGGAGCAGAGAAAGAAAATGGGACAAAAAACTTGTTTAAAGCAATAATGGTGGGAGTCAGGCTTGGTGGCACATGCCTGTAATCCCAGTACTTCAGAGGCTGAGACAAGAAGATCATAGGTTTGAGACCAGCCTCAGCAACTTAACAAGACTCTCAGCAACCTAGTGAGACCGACCCTGTTTCAAAACAAAAAAAATTAAAAGGGCTGGGAGTGTAGCTCAGAAATAGAATGCCCCTGGCTTCAATCCCGAGTACCAGAAAAGAAGATGATCACAATGACAATGACAAATAAGAAGGAAGAGGAGGAGGAGGAGGAGGAGGAGGAGGAGGAGGAGGAGGAGGAGATAAGGATGGGAAATTTTCCAAATTTGAGAAGGAATTAAATATCTACATCCATGATGCCCCCTCCACAGAAAAAAAAATAAGCTGAACAATAAGAGGTCTATAGATTCAATGTAATCTCTATCAAAATGCTAATGCCATTTTCCACAGAAATAGAAAAATAATCCTAAATTCATATGGAACTACAAAGACTCCAACTAGTCAAAGCAATCTTGAGCAAAAAGGACAAATCATAACTCCTGATTTCAAATTATACTGCAAAACTATAATACTGGCATAAAAACAACACATAGACCAATGGAACAGAATAGAGCCCAGACATAAACCCATGAATACATAGTCAACTAATTTTCAACAAAGGTGTAAGAACATACAATAGGGAGAGGATAGTCTCTTCAATAAATAGTGCTGGTGAACTGAATACCTATGTGCAGAAAAATAAAATTGGACCCTTATCTCACCCATATACAAAAAAATCAACTCAAAATGGACTTAAGACTCAAATATAAAACTTGAAACTGTTAAATTCCTAGAAAAAAAACAAAGGAGGAAAGCGTCTTGATATTGGTTCAGACAATATTTTTATATGACCCCAAAGCACAAGCAACAAAAACAATAATACACAAATTAGATTGCATCAAACTAAAAAACTTAAGCAAGAAAAGTATTAGGGTGGAATCAACAAGAAACCTATAGTATGGGAGAAAATAATTGCAGACTATATATCTGATTAGGGGTTAATATCGAAAAATATAAAGGAACTCCAACAACTCAATAGCAAAAACAAAACAACCAAAATAACCCAATAAAAAATAAGAAAAGGAATCAGGCGTGGTGATACAAGCCTGTAATCCCAGTACTTGGGAGACTGAGACAGGAAGATTGCGGGTTCGAGGCCAGCTTCTGCAACTTAGGAAGAACCTGTTTGAAAATAAAAAACAAGCCAGGCATGGTGGTGCACGCCTGTAATCCCAGTACTTGGGAGGCTGAGACAGGAGGATCACAGTTTTGAGGACAATCTCAGCAAGTAATGAGACTCTCATCAACCTACCAAGATCCTGTTTCAAAATAAAAATTAAAAAGGCTGGGGGTGTAGCTTGGAGGTAGATTGCCCCTGGGTTCAATCCCCAGTAACACACACACACACACACACACATAATAATAATAATAATAATAATAATAATTTTTAAAAGGGCTGGGCATGTAGTTCAGAGGTAAAATGTCCCTGGGTTCAATCCCCAGTACCAAAATAAAATAAAATTATAAAAAGACCCAAAAATTCATTTCTCAAAAGAGGACATATAAGTGGTTAACAGGTATATGAAAAGGTGCTTAACATCACTAAGCATATGGAAAGATACAAATTAAAAACACAATTAAATAACAACTCACAAACTCACACCTGTTAGAATGACTTATCAAAAAGACTAAAGGTAAGTGGTGGCAAGGATGTGGAAAAAGGAAACCTTTTACATGATTGGTGAGGATGTAACTTCTTGTTGCCATTGCAATGTGGAGGTTCATACAATATGGAAAACAGTATGGGGGTCCCTGAAAATGTTAAAATAGAACTGCCATATGACCCAGTACTTCCATTTATGGGTATTTATTCAAAAGACATAAAATCAGTGCTCAGATACCTACACTCCCATGTTTATTGCAGCACTAGTCACATACAGAAGATAGAGAAGAAAGCTAAATGTCCATCGATGGATAAATGGGTAAAGGAAATGTGATTTGTACATAATGGAATATTATTCAGCCTTAAGAAGGAGGGACATCTTGCCATTTGCAAAATCACAGATGGGCCTAGAGGTTGTAATACTAAGTTAAATGAGTCAGACACAGAAAAACAAATAGTGTATGATCTTCCCTCTACATGGAATCTAAAATAACCAAGAGCTGGACGTGATGGCGCATGCTTGTAATCCCAGTACTTGGGAGGCTGAGACAGGAGGATTACAGGTTCGCGGCCAGTCTCAGCTATTTAGTGAGACCCTGTGCAACTTAGTGAGACCTTGTTTCAAAATAAAGAATAAAAAATAGGGCTAGGGGTGTAGCTCAGAGGTAGAATGCCCCTGGGTTCAATCCCCAGTACCGCAATAAATAAATAAATAAATAAATAAATAAATAAATAAAATAACCAAATTCATAGAAGCAGAGAATAAAAAGGTGGTTGCCAGGGTCTGGGAAGAGTGCGCGGGAAGACAGGAGATGTTGGTCAAAGTGTACAAAGTTTCAATCAAGAGCCACATTTTCCTCTCATACATGGAAGCTAGAAAGAAAAAAAGGAAAGAAAAGGGCTCTCAAGAAAATGAGGAGAGAAATCAGTAGCCGGGGTGAGGGGAGAGAAGAGAGGAAGGAAAGACACAGAGGAGGAAACAGGACAAATATTGTTATGTGCCTGTGTCAGTGGATCACTATGAATCTCACTATCATGCACAATTACAATGCATCAATAAAAAACTTTAAGAGTGCAAAGTTTCATTTATACTGGATAAATACATTCTGATGATTTAATGTTGGTGACTGGGGTCAATAATCCTGAATTATATCTTGAAATTCACTAAAAAAGTAGATCTTAAGTGTCCTCACAACAAAGCAAATGATCTTATGTGAAATGATAGCTACGGGTATGCTTAACCACAGGGTATGTCTATCAAAACATCACACTATCTGCCTTAAATATATACAATTTTTATTTGTCAATTAAACCTCAATAAAGCTGGAAAAATAATTTGAAAATAGAAAAATGCAAGTCTTCAAACTGAAATAAAATCCTACTCTTTGATATATCTTAGAACAAGAAAAATGAAAAACTACCCTTAAACCTTCAGAAGGGAAAGGGTGTCAGTGTTTATTTACAAATGAACAGGAAATCGAATAGCAAAGTCCTTCTGAGAGTGCTGGATAGTAACAAAACAAATTCCAAGGGATATGAGTTTCAAACATAAAATTCTATGGCTGGCACCACAGTCAGGTTTTCTTCTACGTCTCTTTCTGGAAAGTGTTACTGTGGATGTGCTGTGTAAAAATGAAAGTGGGGTCTGAAAAGGAAGGCACAGGATCCAAGACAGCAAAGAACCACACTAGAAGTGAATGAAAAGAGAGTGAGGAGAACAGCTGTTCCTCAGTCAAAACTGGAAAAGAAGACCAAAGGCTCCGAAAGACACTTCCACAGAAGAAAGTGACTCAGAAGCTGAGCGAGCAAAGTGATAAGCCAAAAGTTTATTTTTAACAAGTAAACATGCACTGATAAGGACTGCTTTGTCTTCAGGAAAGAAATCTGCTGAGTGTGTGTGTGTGTGTGTGAGAGAGAGAGAGAGAGAGAGAGAAACAGAGAGAGAGAAAGAGAGAGAGAGAGAGGAAAGAGTTTCTCAGAATAGCAAGAGACAGTACAAATACATCTGGAGAATCAGTACTAGGATTAGAATTAATCTGCAATTTTTATAACATCCTGTAAGGAGTATAAACCTGCAGGTTTAAAAATGGGTTTAAAGAGTTAAGAACATGAAATGGCATGGCAGCGCAGGAAAGCAAACAGAAAGGAAAGCTAGTAAGAATTTCCCTGTAGAAGGGGAAGAGCAAGAAAGAAGTGAATCAGTGGAATTACTATCATAAACAATGTGTACATGTGAGAATATACCAATATCATTCTCGGTACTTCATATGGGTGGGGGGAGGTGGGGAGGATAC
The DNA here is from genome assembly GCA_004027185.1 of Glis glis. Classification (NCBI taxonomy): domain Eukaryota; kingdom Metazoa; phylum Chordata; class Mammalia; order Rodentia; family Gliridae; genus Glis; species Glis glis. The sequence continues at coordinate 33,026 of PVJS01007007.1, forward strand.
TAAGAGCTGTGTGCATGTACGTTAACATCAAATAGATATTCATTGTGATATGAGACTACAATGCACCAATAAAAGCATGTTAAAAAAAAAGAGTCTGTAAGTAACTAAAAAAAAATAAAGAATTTCCCTGTAGGTACATGGGAAATAGTGAACATTTATTGAGCTTTATGGTTTACTTTTAGTAACCTGTGAGCTGTTTTTCAGTCATTATGTGTTTAATCCTCACAATAGTATTATAAGGTGCTTATGATTATCCCAATTTTACTTATGAAGAGATTAAGTAACTTGCCCCAGGTCACAAAACCTTAAGTAGCAGAGTCAGCCTTCTCAAATAGGCCTGCAAATTCTGGGCTTTCTCTTCTCCATTCTACCTGCATGAGAGGTATTATAAATCTAACATCACAAGGGAAGTTTCAATTAGGACTAAGGAAAGATACAAGAAACATGGCAAACAGTTCTCTAAATACCTGAAACCCAATATGGTTCAAATACATCTTTTTCCTCAGGAAAAGGTGTAGCTTGAAGGTAGAATTCCCCTGGGTTTAGTCCCCAGTGAAGAAAGAAAGAAAGAAAGAAAGAAAGAAAGAAAGAAAGGAAGGAAGGAAGGAAGGAAGGAAGGAAGGAAGGAAGGGAAAGGAAAGGAGGGATCTCAAAAAGGAAAATTTAGAAAAAGAATAAAGGAAGAAAAACAACCCAATTTTAAAATGTACAAATGATTTGAACATTTCTCCAAAGACATACAAATGGTCAATAAGTCCATAAAAAGATGCTCGACATCATTATTTATTAGGGAAAAGCCAGTCCAGGCTATAATGAGATATCACTTTACATCCACTAGAATGGTTATAATAAAAAAAGACTGACAATAACAAGTGTTGGTGAGTATATACAAAAACCCTCATACATTGCCAGAGGAATGCAAAATGGTATACCCACTTTGGTAAATAGTTTGTCAGTTCCTCTAAAATATCAACATAGAGTTACCATATGACTCAGCGATGCCATTCTCAGATATACATTAAAATGAAATGAAATATGTCCACTAAGAAACTTGCATGTGAATGTTTATACTATCATTATTCATAATAACCAAAAAGTGAAAAGAAAGCAAGGTATCCATCAACCAACAAACAAAGGGTGGCATATCTGTAGAATGGAATATTTATTTGGCAATAAAAATAAATGAATAACCTACTGGCATGCATTACAACATGCATGAACCTGGAAAGACGCCAGATACAAGGGACAATATATTGTATGGTTGAATTTATATGATATGTCTAGAATAGGCAAATCCACAGCGACGGAAAGTAAATTAGAGGTTGTCTCAAGCTAAGGGGAGGAGGAAATGGGAATGGCAGCTAATGAGGACAGGGCTTTTTTGGGAGTGAAGAAATATTCTAAAATATTTTTCCTATATGAACTTTATGTTATGTGAGTTACATCTCAATAAATCTGTTTTTTAAGAAAAAATTAAGGAAGATCCCATTCATTATAAAAACTCTTAGCAAACTAGAAATAGAGAGGAGCTTCCACAACTTGACAAATAATATATACATATACTTACATCTATATACAGTTACAGTTTATCTATACATAATTACAGTTAACATACTTATGGTGAGAAACTGGAAGCCTTCCCACTAAGATCAAGAGCAAGGCAAGGATATCTCCTCCCAAGACTGCTTTTAACATTATACTGTAAGTCCCAGCTAAAGCACTAATATAAGAAAAGGAAGCAAAAGGTATACAGATTGAGAAGGAAGAAATAAATGTCTTTGCGCACAGAAGACTTGATATCTGTATAGACAGTCCAAAAGAATTAACAAAAGTCCTCAAAATAATAAGCAATTGTACCAATTTGCAGGATACAAGGTCAATATAGAGAAGTCAATTACTTTTCTACATATTAACAATGAAAAAGTGACATTTGAAATTAAAATCACAATATCATTTACATTAGCACCTCCCCCAAATAAAATACTTAGGAATAAATCTAATAAAATATGTACAGGATCTAGACAAAGAAAGCTACAGGACTCTGATGAAAGAAATCAAAGAACTACTAAATAAATGGAGAGACATTCCATAACCATGGATAAAAAGACAAAATAATGTGAAGATATTATTTCTTTCCATTGATCTATAGAATCAATGCAATTCCAGTCCAAATCCCAACAACTTATTTTGTGAATATTGACAAACTGATTATATACTATGTAGAGAGGCAAAACACCCCAAATAATCAACACAATATTGAAGAAGGTCAAAGTTGTAGATCTGACACTACTCAGCTTCAAGACCTAATAAAGCTATAGTAATCAAGAAGGTAGGGTATTGATGAAAGAATAAACAAATTATATCAATGACACAGAGTAGAGAGTTCATAAATAGAACCACGTAAATATAGTCAATTGATCTTTGACAAAGACACAAAGGTAATACAATAGAGCAAAGATAGTATTTTCAACAGATGGTGCTGGATCAACTGAACAGCCACATACATAAAAATGAATCCATGGCCAAGATATAGAATTGACCTAAGTGTATATAAATTAATAAATTAATAGCGAAAATGTGGTATAAGCAGGGCATGATGGCACACTTAAAAGTACTTGAGAGGCTGAGACAAAAGGATCACAGGTTCAAGGACAGCCTCAGCAACTTGAGACTCTCAGCAACCAGCAAGACCTTGTTTCAAAACAAAAAATAAAAAGTGGCTGGGTGTGTAGCTCGGAGGTAGAATGACCGTGGATTCAATCCCCATTACCACAAAAGAAAGGAAGGAAAGAAAGAAGGGAGGGAGGAAGGAAGGAAAGGAGGGATAATAGGATAAAAACAAGGAAATCTTTTCATTTGTGACAACATGAATGAACCTGGAGGACATTATGTGAAGTGAAATAAACCAGGCATAGAAAAACAATTACCACATGATCTCATTTATATATGGAATTAAAAACAACAAACTCATAGAGAATAGAACAGTGACTAGCAAGGGCTGGGGTTAAGAGGGGGTGTGGAGCGATATTGATGAAAGGGTACAACATTTCAGTTAGGAGAAATAAGTTCAAAAGACCCACTGTACAGCACGGTGACTACAGTTAATAACAATGAATTATATACTTGAAGGTTGCTAAGAGAATAGATTTTAAGTGCTCTTGCCACACAAAAAAATTACAAGTATTTGAGATAATGTGTATGTTAATTAATTTGATTTAACCATTTCACAATGTACACATATACTGAAATATCAAATTGTACACCATGAGTATATACATTTTTTCATTTTAAATAAAGTTAATCCAGACACAAACCTTACACCTTCACAAAAATTAGTTCAAAATGCATCACAGGTCTAAAACACAAAACTATGAAACTCCTAGAAGATAGCATAGAAGAAAATTCACATGACCTTGGGTTTGGCAATGGCTTTTTAAATACAAATACAACATTAAAAGCATGGTCCATGCTGGGCGTGGTGGCTCACGCTTGTAATCCCAGTACTTTGTGGGGCGGAGACCGGAGGATCCGGGTTCGCAGCCAGCCTCAGCTCTCTCTCTCTCTCTCTCTCTCTCTCTCTCTCTCTCTCTCTCCTTGGTGAGGCCCTCTGCAACTTCGTGAGACCCGGTTTCAAAAATAAAGTATACAAAATAGGGCCGGGGGCGTAGCACGGAGGTAGAACGCCCCTGCGTTCAATCCCCGGTACCGCAAAAAAAAAGCATGATCCATGAAAAAAAGAATGAATAAGCTGGACTTTATTCATTCAAATTAGAAGTTCATTCTCTTCAAAATAATATCAAAAGATACAAAAAAAGACAAGTCACAAAATGGCAGAAAATATTTGCAAATGCCTCAGCAATGTAAAAGTCTTTACATGCTGCTTTTATAGCAAAATGAAAACTCTCACCGTGCACATAAGACAATCAAAGGAAATATTCTCTCCACACTTTTTACACTCTTTACCCCCAACGAAAACAAAACTGCCATGAGCACACACCCAAGAAAAATTTTACATGGATGGAAAAATCAGTTTTTAAAGTTTTTCTTTTTAAAGTCATTGCAAGGTTGTTTTATTAAGGTTGGAAGATGATGAGCACTTGTTTGTCCAATGAACACTGAAGTAGCATAGTTTACCAAAGCGTCTCACCACAGGGCAGTTTCATGTGTGCAGCCCAGCTGGAAGTAAAAATGCGCACAAAAGAGAAAAAACAAACCACAGAACTGTTAAGCTGAGACAGTGGAGCAGCAATGAAAGCAGTCTGGATTTTTTTTTTCTACTTTTCCACATAAAGATACCATTTAGTTGAATAAACAGTGCATTCTTTGCATTTAAATAAACTTAATTTTTAAACAGCAGAGGGAAAGGGGGAAATGAAAGAAACTAAACCAAACATAAAACAAAACCAGAGATCACTAAAAAAGAGACTTCAAACCAAATTTTTTTTTAATTTTAATTAAGGCAACGCCCAACAACAGAAATCTGGGAAGAATGTTGACACAGAAAAACAACAGCTTTTTTCTTCAAATGTAACTGATATATGAAGATGGCACCAAACTAGCTACTTAAATGGAAAAGATGGTCACGTGCCCACTGGGATGATGCTACAAGGGAAGGTTTTATTGCTCAGGAGTTGTGGTCGCTTCTTACAGAAAGCCTAAAAACAATGTGTGCTTCCTGCCTAACTCATAACTAGAACCCAGGAGGTTACAAAAACAAACCCACATTCCTCCGAGTCTAAACAAACTCCTTTGAAGTATCTTCTGCCATATGAAACGCACCTCTGTTCCCTTCTGCGCAGAGGGCATAGGAAGATTACTGGAAGCCCTCCTCTGAGGGGAAGAGACTTCCCTGCATAGTTCAGAAATGTGTGGCTGCCTCCAGGGATGTCTATTCTTCTAATCTTGCCAAAGCCTCAGCTGCTTCTCCAGCTTTGGCCAAAAGGCAAAGCTTCTCCGACATGTTCTAATTATTGGATTAATCTTTGCTCTTTCAATCTCTGTTGACTTATCACCCTCTTGAGCAGAGGATGCCAGGACTAATCAGAACAAGCTAATACCTCAATCCATGTCTTTTACCTTGAGGAAATAAAACTTTCAGAAGCTGGACAGGAAGGGATGAACAGGAAGTATGACCAACGTGAAGCTGGGAGGTGAGGGGCTTCCAAGGAGAAGGCTAAGGTCTTTATAGCTGCTCCGTCCCGATAGCGAGAGAGATGCACGCGAGAGACTCCGGGAAAGCCAGGTTGGCCCAGCAACAGCAGCAATCAGATTTGGCTACATGTGCCTCTTTGCAACTTTGAGAACTGACTAGAGCGAAGAGTGATGGCTCCAAGGGATGGCAGGTTTTCTGGCAACAGGAAACCAGGCTCTAAGGAACAAAGGAATATATGAGTGATTTATTTCTAGAAATATAAAGTCGGTTCCTTTCTTACTCTTCATTGACCTTTCTGTTTTGCTTATGTAACATTAATATAGGGAAAGGAAGCTCAGGATTTTTAAAAATGAACTAGTATGGTTTATATTTTTTAAAGTAATATACAAATAATGAAGAACTAAGTTATGTGAACCAACTTTCTTGGTGAAAATAATTAGGAAGACAGTTCAGAATATATTTGAAATCTTACGAGAACTAATGAAATAGTGAAGAGCTATCATGCCGGGATCTAAGAAAGGATTAAGATCAAGGAAGAGAATTCCCAAAGCATTTTTCCCTGGGGTCATTTGATGAAAATGGCCTAGAGGTTAAGTAGCTTGGGGGAGGGGGGGTTACTGGGGATTGAGTCCAGGGGCAGTCTACCTCTAAGCTACACCCCCTGCCCTATTTAATTTTTTATTTTGAAATAGGGTCTCACTAAATTGCTGAGGGCCTCACTATATTGCTGAGGCTGGCCTCGAACCTTCGATTCTCCTGTCTCAGCCTCCCAAGTACTGGGATTACAGGCATGAGTCACCATGCCTGGCTTAAGTAGCATTTTTAAGAACCTCACAGCATTAGCAAAACAGAGATGGGAATCTAGGGTTCAACAAAATGAGATAGCTACAGCAAACTCCCAATCCTTTGCTTGGGACTGCAAAGACTTATGAACTGATACATTTGGGTTCTCTCAGGGGTTCGGCTCAGCTTGACTTCCTGGGTGAATGAAGGCAATACCATTCTCCTAAGGTATCAGGCCTGCTAGAGGGATGGAAGCCACAGATCTGACAGAGACAAAGTTCTCTGTGGGGAAAGATAGCCTCGTCTTCGGCTTCCAATTACTTTTATGAACTACATAGAAAAAAATACATAGGAAATATGTTGTTCAACACACTTAAAAGTAACCAAAAGTACAAGAACACACAATATCATAAAAGAAAGGCAGGAGGAAAAATAAGATGATAGAAATACATTCTATGTGTTGGTGTTATGCAAACTGGACTCTAAAACAATTCTCCTTTCAGAGAGATAAAAGTAAGTTGATCAATTCATTCCAATTTGTCTTTTTTTTTTTTTTTTTTGCGGTACCAGGGATTGAACTCAGGGGCGTTCTACCTCCAAGCTACACCACCTGCCCTATTTTTATACTTTTTTTTTGAAACCGGGTCTCACGAAGTTGCGGAGGGCCTCACTAAGTAGCTGAGGCTGGCCGTGAACCCGGATCCTCCGGTCTCAGCCTCCCAAGTACTGGGATTACAAGCGTGCGCCACCATACCTGGCCTTCCAATTTGTCTTGAAACAACAATTTTGTTATTGAAAGTAATGTATCCAGGAAGCCCATCATTCCTGGCAAACCAAGAGGATTGGTCACCTTAGAAAAGACAATATAGAGAATTTTAGCAAAGAACTGTAATAAGAACATGTAAATTCTACAAATGAAAAACACAAAAAAATTACAATTCAATAAGTGTGTTTACGAGCACACTAGACATGCTGAAGAGAGTAATAGGAAAGATAAATATAAATAGTAAAGATAAATAATAAAGATAGGGCAGAAGAAGATAACTAGAAATAAAGAAATATCTAGAATGAAGGCAAAAGGAAAGAAAATAGAAATGAGAGGGTAAGAGATGGTCAGTATGAATACTGGAAAATGTAATGGCTGAAAATATTTCAAAACTGATTAAAAATGTCAAGCCATCAATTCAAAAAGTGTCAAGAACCACAAACAGGGTGAAACTGTATGCCCATCAAGTAAAAAAGCTAAAAATGGGTCAGATATGATGGTGCACACCCGTAATCCCAGTATTTAGGAGGCTGAGACAGGAGGATAGCAGGTTCGAGGACAGCCTCAGCAATTTAGCAAGACCCTGTTTCAAAATAAAAAATAAAAATAGGGCTGGGGTTGTATCTCAGAAGTAGAATGCCTCCGGGTTCAATTCCCAGTACCAAAAAAAAAAAAAAGCTAAAAACTAAGGAAAATAAAAATCTGTAAAATTGTCAAGGAAAGTGAGAGATAACTTACTTTGACTGACATCTAACTTCTAAACAGAAATGATAAGACCTGAAAACAATAGAAATACACCCCTGAAGAAACCAAAGAGAATGCTCTCCAGGACATCTATAGGATAAGATCAGCCACTTGAATCTGAAACTTAACAAATTCTCTAAAATTATACAGAACAATAAGGAGAGAAAATTAAACCATCCCCGACTATGCCTAGAGCACAAATAAGAAGCAGAGCATTCTTAGCATAGAATTTCACGTTGATTTGCCAAACAAGCGCTTCAAAACCAGCAGAGCCAGCTCCAGCCATGGGGAAGCGGCACTGAAGAAAGTCCAAAAGACTGAAACAAGAAAGTGCATATGACCTTAACAGTGACGGGTAAGGATTAAACCACACCACCCTCCAAAAACGAGTTCAATTCTGAATGCAGAAGTGGCTAGAATCCGTCTGAGATCTGCCAGCTTCCCTGCACATAGAGGTAATAGAAAGAAAGGGAAGAGTGCAGACTCAGAGCGTGGGTTCTCAGGAAGGTACCACTTGGCTGGCAGAGGGGCTGATTTGAAAGTGGTGGTGGTACTTACAGTCTTGCTGGTCATGGGAACAAAGAAAAACAGTAAAAATTAAGGGCCTATCGAAAAACAAAATCAAATTCAAAAGATATACAAACTTTCTTCCCCAAAAGAGGAATACCACCATTTTTTTGAGTTTCACTTTATTTTTTTATTTTTTTATTTTTTTTTTGTGGTACCGGGGATTGAACCCAGGGGCATTCTACCTCCACGCTACACCCCCGGCCCTATTTTTTATACTTTATTTTGAAACCGGGTCTCACGAAGTTGCGGAGGGCCTCACTAAGTAGAGAGAGAGAGAGAGAGACAGGGAGAGAGACAGAGAGAAAGAGCTGAGGCTGACCTTGAACCCAGATCCTCCGGTCTCCACCTCCCAAAGTACTAGGATTACAAGCATGCGCCACCACACCGGGCGAGTTTCACTTTATTTAACCAAAAGAAAAGGTGTTCTTAACAAACCTAGTAAGTCATGCAACTTATCACAGCTGCCTACTATTGTTTGTTCATTAAAGAGCCATTTTAAAATGCACAGAAAACATCAAACAGTAGCCACAAGTTAGTATTATGAGAAAACAGAAAAATAAACATTTCAGCTGATAAAAATTCTCCCATAAGATAACCATAAAATATAGAATGTCAAACCAAACATATATTTTAAAAAGGCATTTTCAGATTATTTAAAGTGCTAGTAAGGAATTTTTAAAAACAGAAATCAGGAAGGGCATAAAAACAGAACCATGTGAAACAGAAGTTTACAAAACTCAGGAAGAAACTTTTAAAAACAGACAAAATCCTCTGAAAAATAAAATTGGAACATGTCAAATGGCGAATAGATTCCGCTGACAAATATAAGAGGAGAAGTCAGGCATGCTGGTGCCCACCTGTAATCCCAGTACTTGGGGGGCTGAGACAGGAGGGTCACAGGTTCAAGGCCTGCATCACATGGTAACTTAGTGAAACTCTCTTTCAAAATTAAAATAAAGTAGGGCTGGGGGTGTAGCTCAGAGGTAGAATGCCTCTGGGTTTAATCCCTAGTACCACAGAAAAAAGAAAATGAGGGAGGAAAGAAAGAAGGAAGAGAAATATAAGAAGAATTGAGAAGAGAGAGAAAAAAGTACTAAAATAATGCCAGAGGTAAATAGAATCAGAGTGAAGAATTGGCTATAAAAGACAGGCAAAAAAGATCTCTATATAAATATATAAATAGAGAGATCCTCGGGAGGGGGAAACAGCAATGAAATATATATAAATAGAGAGAGAGAGAGAGAGAGAGAGAGAGAGAGAAATCCTTGGGAGGGGGGAACAACAATGAAATATATATAAATACAGAGAGCCTCAGGAGGGGGGAACAACAATGAAAAACTTGGAACTGAATAAATATTTAAAATTATAAAAATAAAGTGTTCAGGAATAAAGAACTATGATATTGAAAGAGACAATCATGTACTTGGAAAAAATATCCTGGAATGGTCATCTTTGACATATACCATAATAAAGCTATTAGATTCAAAAGAGGAAAGTGATTCTGCTCCTATAGGCAAAAGACCATTTCGCCAGAAGTGATTTATAAGACATATAGGTTAGCCAAAAACATTCAATAGAAATATACAAGACAATAGAGCAATAGTTCAATATTTTCTAAAAAGGAGGAATGGAAGTATGAACAAAGAATTTTATATCTAGCCAAACTTTCCTTAAGGCTATTTTATCTGTGTATAATCTCAGGAAATATTGTAGTCACAAGCCATTCCTAAAAAAGTTTCTAGAGAATACACATCATGCAATAAAAAAAAATAGCCAGATAAATTTCAACAAAGAATTTTCAGTGACAATTGAAAGTATTTAATGTTAAGTCTATGAACAAGGGAGGGGACAAGGAAAGCAGGATAGTATGTAAATCTTATATGTTACAAAAAGTGATAAGAGAAAAACTAATAGCCTTAAGTATAGCCTTATAGTAGTTAAAATTAAAAATAATATTGTAAGAGTTAAATTATAACCCTTATAAAACTAGAGGAAACTATAGACCATTATGGGTGGAAAAGTAAGTAAGCAGAATGAATGTGGGAGAATAGGGAAATAATACAACTAGTGAACAAACTACTGTTTCATTGAGAAAAAAAATCATCAATATAGACAAACTACTGGAAATTTTATTTAAGAAAAAAGGAAAAATATGCAAAATAATAAATAGCAAGAGAACAATAACCAGTAAGAGAAGAAATTTTAAAAACCACAGGGACTACCTTGCACAACTATGTGCAAGTAAATTTGAAAAACAAGATGGCCAAAATGCATAATTTCCTAGGAGAATACAATTTACAAACATTTACACCAGTAGAAATAGAAAGTATAAACCAACCAATTTAGCTGGGCATGGTGGCGCACGCTTGTAATCCCAGTACATGGGAGGCTAAGACCAGAGGATCCGGGTTCACAGTCAGCCTCAGCTACTTAGTGAGGCCCTCCACAGTTTAGTGAGATCCTGTTTCAAAATAAAGAATAAAAAATAGGGCTGGGGGTGTAGCTCGGAGGTAGAATGCCCCTGGGTTCAATCCCCAGTACTACAAAAAAAAAAAAAAAAACAATTTCCATAAAAGACACTGAAAAGTTATCCAATAACTGTCCCATAAAAAATTTCTCAGGAGAATTTTACCAAATAACTAAAGACTAGATAATCAAAATCCTATACATATTGTTCCAGAAGATAGGAGGGCAAAAATGAAAGCCTCAAATATGCTAGAAACAGATTTTAGGGAAGCCGCAAATAAAAACTCTTGAAATTGAAAGTAACTTGGCAATTTACTTCTGCACAGAAGGGTGCAAACGCACCAGGCGGACAGTCCACTCAGCCTTTTATCCCTGTAACGCGAAGGCCACTACACCATTCCCCACTGGCTGGAGTATGGCTTTTACAATCTAATCCAGTTAGCTAGTTTTCACTGGGCAGATTTTACAAAAGGTGAAACACGAAATCAGTCTATCCAGGAGTGGAACATATAGACAAGTGTGCAAAAGTTACAAAATGGATACCTAAGCTACAGTTACACAATGGAAGCCTGCCAGTTCCTATGTGATCTTGTAACTTCCATAGAAAAGATTGCTCTCCTTTCTTACAAATATTTTTATGAAGCTTATGTAACAATGATGCCTACAACTAATAAAGATAACATAAAGAAATCCATGCACCCACCTTAGGAACACTGATGAAAAATTCCAAGTAAAATATTAGTAAATAATCCACAACCTGCTAAAATATTAATTCATCAAGAACATCTTGGAATAAAAATTATTTATTCCAGGAATGTAAGGATAGATTCAGTTACATATTTTTACTAATATAAGGGAATTCATTCACATAGTTTTACTAACATTAAAACATGACTACCTACATGTATTTTGAGAAAGTCTATGATACTCCATAATTCATTGAAATATATATACATATACATATGTATATATATATATATATATATATATACTTGAGATATATATCAAAATCTATATAATACTGGCTTTATAACTGAGAAAATTAACAAAACAGAAAAAAACTACTGGGTAACCCATTTAATTCTAAACCATCATATTGTTTAATAGGAAAACACTAGAGGCATTGGTACTAAGGTAGAAAAAATTTTTTAATGTATTATATTCACTAGTAGTCTACATTCAATTAAGTACATTAATTAAAGCAATTAGGGAAGAAAAAACAACTGAAGGCATTAAAAGTTAGAAATAAAGGCGGGCATGGTGGCACTCACCTGTACTGCCAGTACTTGGGAGGCTGAGACAGGAGGATTGCAGGTTCAAAACCAGTCTCAGCAACTTAGTGAGACTCCCAACAACCTAGGGAGACCCTGTTTCAAATTTTTTTTTTAAAAAAAGGGCTGGGGGTATAGCTCAGAGGTAAGTGACCTTGGGTTCAATTCCCAGTACCATACATACACATACACATACAAATATTAGGAATAAAATTAGAAATAAAATATTATACATACAAATATTAGGAATAAAATTCTGTTTGCACAATATATAATTATATACCTGGAAAATCCAAGAGAATAAATGGTTAAAAAATAAGCTAAAACAAACAAAAAGAAGTCAATAGGCTATGTTATAAAATTAGCATTATATACCCAAATAATAACTAAATAAAATATGTAATATAATGACCAAGAAGATAAAATACTTAGGAATAAAAAAGAATAAATAAAACATTTGTAAAATCTCATGAGTAAAGTTTTGAAATATTTATGAAACACAGAAGTGGGCATGGATAAATGCAAAAAAAAGCTTTTGTTCTTGGATAGCATAAGTCAAAGTTATAAATATATCAATTCTCCTCAAGATAGTATATTATTTTTGAATTATACCAATACAAAATATTAACAGGTTTTTTTCCGAAGCTAGACAAAATTGCTTCTAAAGCTTTCATAAAAATTAAAAATTCAAGAGATGCTAGGAAACTCTGAGGGGTGGGGTGGGGTGGGGCAGGGGGACTATGGGAGACTGCCCTTGCCAAATAATAGGAAATTAGAATACTGTAATACTGGTATAGATTTGGATCAAGACTCAGAAAAAGACTCAACAGCATATGGTAATATAGTACATGATAAAAATAACATCTCAAAGTACTAGAAAATATCGATGTTTATTAAATGGTTTTGAAACAAGAGAAAAGTCATTTGAAACAAGATAAAATTGGATCCATATCTTACATCACATGCAGAATAAACTTCAAAAGGATCAGATATCCTACTGCAAAAAAAAGAGGTAGGTGTGTGTGTGTGTGTGTGTGTGTGTGTGTGTGTGTGTAGTACTGGGGATTGAGGAGACATTCTGCCTCTGAGCTTCACCTCCAGCCCTATTTTATTCTTTATTTGAAACAGGGTCTTGCTAAGTTGCCCAGGCTGGACATGAACCTGCAATCCTCCTGTATCAGCCTCCCCAGTACTGGCTTAACAGGCATGTGCCACCACACCCAGCCAAAAAAAGAAAAAGAATTTAAGTAGAAGGGCTAGAAAAAAAATGGGTGAATTCCTTTAACACAGAGATGTGGAACATACTGATCTAACTATGACCCAAAATCCACATTAAATCAAAACCAAAGATATAAGAACCAACAATTCATTTTTTAAAAATTGGCAAATGACATGACTAGAAACTATATCAAAAATGATATTCAAATGGCCCTTAAAAATAAAAATCTGCTTGACTTCCTTAGGAAGAAAAATATCTGTTAAAACAACACTGAGACATCATTTCTCAACCACTGAATAGGCAGAATATCCCAAAATTTGGCACTCTTGGCAAAGCTGTAGAGAATCAGACACCCTATTGTACTGGTAGTAGGAAGGGAAATAATAGAGTCCCTGTAGAAGAGGACCTGGAAATACCCCGCAGAGCTCTGTATGCATTTACTCTTTGGCCCAGCAACCTCATTTCTAGGAATCCATTCTGAAAGCATACCTTGACAAATACATAACAACATATGCAAAATATCTAACTGTCCACTCGAAGGAGAGTGGCTGAGGTGCGCACACAATAAAATTCTACAGAAGTATAAAGAAAGAACAAGGAAGATCTTTGTGCACCAATCTGGAGTTGTGGTTATTCATTGTTTGTTTGTTTTGCTTTTTCAGAACATAAGTGAAAAAAGTAATTTGCTAAAGAATATATATGTTGCCTCTTGTGTGAAGGAGAGATTCTATAAGGAAATAGGAAAAGAAGTGAGGATTTTGCAAAGTTTTAACTTCTGAATCGGGTAACTATTTGCATACAAAAACAAAATGTCATCATATGGAATCCAGCAATATATAAAAAGGATAATAGATTACCACCCACTTCAGTTTAACCCAGAATTATACTGTTAATACTTATGATAGTGAACTCTCCATTACTATAGCAAACACCTGAGATAAATCAACTCTTAAAGATGAGAGGTTTATTTTGGCTTAGGTTTTCAGAGGTGACAGTCGATGGCCACTTTGCATACTTCATGGTGGAAGAGGATGGTGGGGGAGGTCTGTTTACGCCATAGTGGCCAGAAGGCAAAAAGAGACAAGAGAGAAAAACAGTGGCAACATCCCCAATGTGTGTGTGTGTGTGTGTATGTGTGTGCGATACTGGGCACGGAACCGAGGGACATTCTACCTTTGAGCTACACCCCCAGCCCAATTAAGTTGCTGAAGCTGGCCTTGATCCTCCTCTCTCAGCCTGCCAAGTACTGGGATTACAGGCATGCACCACCAGACCTGGCCCAGTTTGTTTGTTTGTTTGTTGGTTGGTTGTTTGGTTTGTTGGTTGGTTGGTTGGTTGGTTGGTTGGTTGGTACTGGGGATTGAAGCTAGAGGCATTCTCCCTAGAACTACACCCCCAGCCCTTTTTTTATTTTTTGTGTTTGAAACAGGGTCTCGCTAAGTTGCTGAGGTTGACCTGGAACCTTCAATCTTCTTGTCTTAGCCTCCCAAGTACTGGATTACTGGTGATGCCCAGCTGGACCAAATATTTTTTTAAAAAAGTTTTCAATAAGCTGGACACGGTGGTGCACACTTGTAATTCCAGTACTTGGGAGGCTGAGATAGGAGGATTGTAGGTTCAAGGCCAACCTCAGCAACTTAAAGAGACCCTCAGAAACTTAGCAAGACCCTGTTTCAAATTAAAAAAAAAAAAAAAGGCCTGGGAGTATGGGAGTGTAGCTTGGAAGTAGAATGCCCTGGGTTCCATTTTCAGCACACAAACAAAAAAGATTTGAAAGGGTCTTTTTCTCTCCTTTGTCTATAGTACATCTCTTCAGGGCATGCCCCCAGTGACCTAACTCCCTTCCACTAGGCTCCACCTCCTAAAAGGTCCTCCATATCCCAGTAGTACCACAGGCTGGTGACCAATCCTTTAACACAGGAGCCTTTGTGTGACACTTATCCAAACGATAGTAAAATTGAAACATCACATAATTCACCATACAAAAAGGAAAAAGAAAAAATTTAAATTCATTTCAACAGATAAAAAAAATTTAATAGAGATAGCATATATCTTGATTTTTTAAAGCACACTTGTAATCAAGGCAACTTTCTTAATTCAATAATTAATAATAATGAAATAATTTAAGTAATTTAATTAGTATAATACCTAAATTTAAAGGCACATCAATTTTGCTACATAATTAAAAACCTGACAGTTTAAAACAAAACCAGCTATTTGCTCAAGGTTCTGTGGATTGACCACTTGGGCTCAGGTCAAAATCCACTTTCTTTTGCTGTGGCTTGCTTGACACTGCAATGAAGTATTCCGGCAATGGAGAGCAGAAGGTGGAAGGTTTCCTGAGGCCTGGGCTGTGGATCATTTTTGCATGATCATTTTTGCCACATTCTTTTAATCAAGGCAAGTGATTCTGGGAGTGTGGATAAATAGACCTTTCCTCCCTATGAGAGGAGTATATATTGAGATGATAGAAAATTGTGACTATATTTTTACTGTAACACGTGTGGTACACATCATATTAGGGGCCTTCCCTTGAGTTTAAGAATGAGAGAAGGGTACCCACTATCACTCCCTTACTTTAATATACTGGAGATCCTAAACCTTTTTGTAAGGCAAATAAGAATTTTTCTAAAAAATGTGAACTTTGTAAAGAGAAAATAATTGCAATTATATACACAGAGCACATGTAAAATACCCGAAAGTGCCTACAGATAAATTATTAGAAATACTTAGCTGAACATATAAAATAGAATGGTATTTCCATATGTCAGCAACAAACTGCAATCAAATTCATAGTAACATCACTTGTAATGACGTCATTTTTAAATAATTTGTAATAACATCACTTGTAATAACATCAAAATGATCAAAGACCTAATTATATCTAACAAAGAATTTTTAAAATTCTAAGCAAAAAGCAAAGACTGTTGAAGAAGTTATTGAGAGTTTAAGAAATAACAAAGACACACCACAGATTGGTAGAAAACTATGTAAAGCACACATTCGATGAAGGACATATGTCCAAAATATATAAAGAGCTCTTAAGCTCAGCAATAAGAAAACAAACAACCCAAGCCAGGCGTAGTGGCACATGCTTGTAATCCCAGTACTTTGGGAGGTGGAGGCCAGAGGATCGGGGTTCGCGGCCAGCCTCAGCTCTCTCTCTCTCCGTCTCTCTCTCTCTCTACTTAGGGAGGCCCTCCGCAACTTCGTGAGACCCGGTTTCAAAATAAAGTATAAAAAATAGGGCCGGGGGCGTAGCACGGAGGTAGAATGCCCCTGGGTTCAATCCCCGGTACCGCAAAAAAAAAAAAAAGAAAAGAAAACAAACAACAACCCAATTAAACAGTGGGCAAAAGATTTAGATCATACCTCACCAAAGAAGATACATAGATGGCAAATAAGCATACGGAAGGCATATCAACATCCCATGTCATCATAGAATGCAAATTAACACAATAAGATATCACTACGCACTTATTAGGATGACAGAAAGCAAAACCAAATGTTGAAAAGGATGTAAATGAACTCCCATTCATTGCTAGTGGGAATGCAAAATGGTACAGACACTTTGGAAGATAATTTATCGGTTTCTTATAAAATTAACAACCATAGTCTTACCACATGATTTAATACCTGTACTCCTAAATGAGTTGAAAATTTATATTCACCCATTAACTTGCAGGTGAACGTTCTTTGCAGTTTTATTCATAACCACCAAAATCTAGAAGCAAATAAGATGTATTTCAATAGGTATATAGATAAATTATACAACATCTATATAAAAGAATATTACTGAACAATTTAAAATGAACTATCAAGCCATAAAAACACTTGGAAAATCCCTAAGTGCGTGTTGCTTTGTGAAAGGACCCAGTCTGAAAAGGCTACTCTATGGCTCCAACAGTGTGTCGCTTGGGCAGTGATCCTGTTCTGTGTGATAGTGAGTGGTGGATACAGACATCATGCATTTGTCAAAAACCATGGACTACACAAAAGAAAGAGTGAGGTTAATAAAATTCTGGACTTTAGCTAATAATAACGTATCAATAATGGTTCATTAATTACTAGTGGATGCCACACTAGTGCAAGATGTTAATGATAGGGGATATTGTGCAGGTGCATGCTAGAGGTGATAATTTAGCAATTCTCTACTATCTGCTCAATTTTTCTGTTAAACACTGTTGTAAAAAACGAAACCTGTTAATTTAAAAATAGTGAGAGCCGGGCATGGTGGTGCACGCTTGTAATCCCAGTACTTGGGAGGCTGAGACTGGAGGATCCGGGTTCGCGGCCAGCCTCAGCTACTTAGTGAGGCCCTCCGCAACTTAGTGAGACCCTGTTTCAAAATAAAAAATAAAAAACAGCCGGGCATGGTGGCGCACGCTTGTAATCCCAGTACTTTGGGAGGCGGAGACCGGAGGATTCCGGTTCGCGGCCAGCCTCAGCTCGCGCATGCCAGTGTTCTCTCTCCTTCCCTCTCTCCCTGTCTCTCTCTCTCTCTGTCTCTCTCTCTCTCTCTCTCTCTCTACTTAGTGAAGCCCTCCGCAACTTCGTGAGACCCGGTTTCAAAATAAAGTATAAAAAAAATAGGGCCGGGGGTGTAGCGCGGAGGTAGAACGCCCCTGCGTTCAATCCCCGGTACCGCAAAAAAAAAAAAAGAATAAAAAATAGGGCTAGGGGTGTAGCTCGGAGGTAGAATGCCCCTGGGTTCAATCCCTGGTACCGCCCAAAATATAAAAAATTTAAAAATAAAAAATAAGTAAAAATAGTGAGAAAGAAATAAAGGTGAGCTGCCGGGAGTGGTGGCACACACTTGTAATCCCAGTACTTTGGGAGGTGGAGACCGGAGGATCCGGGTTTGAGACCAGCCTCAGCTCTCTCGCTCTCTCTCTCTCCCTGTCTCTCTCTCTCTCTCTCTCTCTCTCTCTCTCTCTACCTACCTAGTGAGGCCCTCTGCAACTTCGTGAGACCCAGTTTCAAAATAAAGTATAAAAAATAGGGCCGGGGACATAGCGCAGAGGTAGAACGCCCCTGCGTTCAATCCCCAGTACCGCAAAAAAGAAAGAAAGAAAGAAAGTTGAACTAAATAAATATTTATGAATTAAGACTGAATTATAAACAGAGCATTGGTGGTACATGCCTGTAATCCCAGTACTTGGGAGGCTGAAACAGGAGGATGGCAGCTTCAAGGACAGATTCAGCAACTTAGTGAAACCTTGTTTCAAAATAAAAAATAAAAAGGGATGCAGGTATAGCTAGGAGGTAAAATGCCTCTGGTTTCAATCCCCAGTACCACCAAAAAGAAAAAAAAAAGACTGAATTATAGATTCACTGCAATGCCAATCAAGTTGTTATTGGGGGAGTTTGTTGTTGTTTTGGTTTTGTTGGTGCTTCACAATCTGGTTGTAGAGTTTGGGTAGAAATGCAAAGGGTCAAAAGTAACTAAGATAATATTCAAGTAGAAGGACAAGTTAAACTTTCTTTACCCTATATCAAGTCTTATTTTAAATGTGTAGTAATAAAGACAGTATAGAATTTTTGCCAAATAACTCAATGGAATTAAATAGACTCCCAAAACACACACACACACACACACACACACACACACACACACACACATATATATGGATAATTGATTGACAGCAAGGGTGGTACTCAGAGTAATAGAAGACAGATAGTCTTTTCAGTTGGTAGTGCTAAGAGAAATTGGAACTCTGTGTGGAAAAAATGAAATTTAATCCCTGTCTCACACCATAACAAATACCAGTTCCAAATGGATTATGCAACTGCATTCCTAAAGTCAAATAGAGCTCCTAGAACAAGACTGTTTAGCTTGATACCTATAGGCCCCCAAGAGTTCACAGCGAGAATTTAGAAAGCCCATAAATTTGAGGACAAAAAACCTCTATGTTTATTCCTACTAATGTATGACCTAAGTTTATTATTTCCCTCAGCCATGACTATAGAAAACAAACCACAGTAGTATTAGCAGCACCTTTCTAACTGGTACCAACAAGTACCATCACAAGTATTTTCTTACCACACTACAGATGTTACAGATCTTTTAATCTATCGCTTATGCTCATACCCACTTCAAAATTACTATAGTTATTAAAACTCGTCCATTACTAAGATGGAAAATACATTACACCATGACCAAAACATTTCACTCCTGATTAATATTCAATAGAAATGTTGCTCCAAAGAGACATGTGTAAGAGTGTTTATAGAAGCATTATTTACAATGGTCCTGAACTTTAAACATAACTATCCTTTAACATAGTTAAGGATATAAAATGTAATATATTCACACATTGGCGTTCTGCACGGTAATGAAAAACAGCAAATTACAACTACATGGAGCAACACTGATGAATTTCACAAACAAAAGGTTGAGCAACAGAAGTCCATACAGCATACAATCTTAATCCAATTATGTAAAGTTCTACACATATGTAAAATTAAACTGCAGTGCTTTGATGGGAAAGAAAAGCAGAGAAGTGATTAAAACAATGGTGGAGACCTTGATTACCTCTGGGAAGAGAGGACCACAGGGTGGGAGCTCAGAGGGACTTCCAGAGCACAGGCAGGTTCTGTTCTTTTCCCAGAGTGGTGGGTGTGTATTTACTTTGGGATATATTGCTGGCCTATATTTTTTCCGTTTTGTGCATGTTAGACTGAGAAAACAGTTAATGGATAGAGCTAGTAATTAATTTCACAATAAAAATGCTACAAATAAAGTTATATATGTTTTGATAGGATAAAGTTTAAGCAATACAAAAGGGTATATAATGAAAACAAAATATCTCTCACTAGAGATAACCACTGGTAGCATTTCCTATTTGTCCTTCCAAAGAGAAAGAGAGATAATAAATAGCAGATGATAGATGGATGAATAGATAGAAGAGGAAAGAGGAAGGAAGGAAGGAAGGAAGGAAGGAAGGAAGGAAGGAAGGGAGATGGAGAGAGAGGTTCTAAAGGAGAAGCATACTATTCAAAGCGAAAAATATTATATTTACACTGTTTTGCCTAAGACCTTCTTCATTGAATTAAAGATCTTAGAAGTTTTTCCATATAAGCACATCCAAATATATCATGTTCTTTTTAATGGCAGTATTATACCTGTAAAAATGTACCATAATTACTTCTTTGTTATTAGTAGAGATTTACATTGCATTCAATCATTTGCCAATACAAATAGTTCTGCAATAAATATCTTTTTTTTTTTTTTGCGGTACTGGGGATTGAACACAGGGGCATTCTACCTCCGCGCTACGCCCACGGCCCTATTTTTTTATACTTTATTTTGAAACCGGGTCTCATGAAGTTGCGGAGGACCTCACTAAGGAAAGAGAGAGAGAGAGAGAAAGAGAGAGAGAGAGAAGGAGAGAGAGAGTGCCAGAGCTGAGGCTGGCCGCTAACCCGGATCCTCCGGTCTCCGCCTCCCAAAGTACTGGGATTACAAACGTGCGCCACCACGCCCGGCTGCAATGAATATCTTTATGTGAGTTGCACTGATATATAAAAATATACATAGGTAAGTTTCTGGGAGAGACATTGCTAGGTCATAGGGCATAGTGATAGCTACTGATCTCCAAAATAATTGAATCTATTTACATCATACCAGCAGTGTATGAGAGAATTTATTTCCCAACATTCTCAACAATACTCTATTATGTATTGTTTTGATCTTTGTCAACTGAATATATAAAAGTTGTCCTCTATTTAAATTTACACTTCTTTCATTGAAAGGAAGTTTCATATCTTTTCATCTCTTTATAAACATTGCTATTTCTTTTTCTTGCCCACTTATTTTGGAATAGATTATGAATTTTCTAGTTCAGAAGTAAAAAGTTTCAAATAAGATCTGGTAAAACTTCTCTCCCATCTCATCTTCCCACAACACGACCCTGCTCCATAAGCAACCAATTCCATTACTTTCACATGTATCCTTCCAAAGAAATCTGTGCATAAGCACGCAAATATTTGCATATGTATGCATATGCATGTGAGTGTTTCCCTTTTTTTTTCTCAGAAATGGTAGCTCACCATACACACTCTTGTCTGCCTATGCCAAAGATTTCCAAAGACTTTTGAGGCTTTCTCCAATCCCAACTGACCAAGTAGAAGCATACAACAGGATAACAGAATAATTCCTGCCAACTAATACAACGAGAGGCTTCCGTGCAGATAGTAGGAAGAAACCAGCAGAAAGAGGTCTGTTTCTAAGACGTGTTTTTCATAAGACTCTGCCCTGAAGCTATTTCTTCCCACCAGAAACCACAGGACTGGATAAACAGCCCCTCCCAAAGTGCTGAGAAAAGCAAACAGCAGATGTACAACAGCGACCTGAGCACATCCAGAGGGGCACAGCACAGACGTGGGAGAACCAGAGAGACACGGGCAAGCATGGTCCGTCTGAGGCCACATGGGAGGATGCAGCCGGCAGTTAGCACAGCCTGGCTGGCAGCAAATCAGAAGCAGGATTCTGACTCACGAAGGCAGCCACTGGTCCTCTGCCTGGTGCATGGCAATTCAATGCCAAACTCACAGAGGCCAGAGAAGCCAGAGAAGCAGGAAACACACTGGCGAGTGGGATGGGGACTTGCACTGAGAAAATGCAGAGCAGCATGGGATTCTAGAACAGAAGATGTGAGTCAGGCACTGAGGGTGGGGCTGAGTCCCACACCGGGATCCCAGCAGAGACATGGCCTCTAGGCACTGTGATTAACCAGTGGGGATTAGCCATTAAACAAGATCTTACCTGCACTCTGCATATTGTAATTAGCTATGTGCATGCTTAAATTAATTAGGAGATAGATTTGTATGTACCTCGCCCATAGGATTATCTGGTTCTGCTCAACTTAACGCCCTTTCTTGTTTTTCAATATTCCTAATCAAAGAACTTCCTCAGTTGTTGAACTGAAACCTCTAAGCTAATATCCACACTGACTGTCCAGTTGTGGCTGTGAATGCCTCAGAGGGGCTACCTTTACATTAGTTCATAGACTTGTTTTTCATCCATGGATCAACACTCAGGTCCTGCTACGTTCCAGGCCAAGTGGCAGAAACTGAGGACCTGATGAGTGAAGTAGGTGCAGTCCCTACTCATCAAATCCAGTCTTGTCATGGGTCAGGGAGACAGACAACCAAGGCAGATGGCTAAAACCCGGTATACGTTCTGCAATAAAAATATTAACTGAGTGCCTCAGAAGTACAGAGGAAGGAGCCGTCAAATAGGCCTGAAGTTGTCAGGAAAAGATTCCCAGAGGAAATGACATTTAAGCTAGGTCTTAAAGGGGATTTCTAGGAGTTTTCTAGGCAAATAAGTGGAGAAAAGCATTCCTGGCTCAGAGAACAGCGTGCAGATAAATACAGAGCTGTACCTGGACATGGCATCTCCAGGAGACTTAGAAGTTCATTGTCACTCAGGCTAGGACGTATGGTGAGAAGAGAGGGAAGCAATGGCAAATAGCTAAAGCATTTGGGAAACACAATCCCCAGCCCTGATGGGTGTGATGAGAACTGGTAATCAAGTATCCACCTAGGGCAATGCAGTCTAGCTAGGGGAGCACTGAGAGCCACAGGGAAGCAGTCACCGGCAAGGCAGTCCAGCCAGGACCAACTGCAGCAGGGCTCTGCAGGCCATCACGTTTCACACACCAGCGCCCAGAAGGATCCACCCCTCTCACTGACCCCTCCCCAGTGCTTCCCAGCCCAAGCGGGCAGGGCAAAATCGTCACAGTGGGAGGGTGCTACAGGCATCTAGGGGGTAGAGGCCAGGGATGCAGCTAAACATCCCACCATGCATGCACAGGGCCAAACAAACACGCCAAGGTTAAGCCATAGAAATATTTTACCCACAAATGAATCTTACATTACGGGCACTACTATATAATGGTTATGACCCTTTTAAAATCCAAAAAAAATGTAGTATAATCATTTATAACCGCTTATTTCTTCTTCAGTTCTTCCTGTTGTTAGCCTCCTGTCCTTCCCCGCTTAACTTCCTACATTAACATCTCATCACCTTCTTGCACAGCGCCACGCCCTCTCTTCAGGTCTTGGCCTCCGGCCCCTTCATTTCCATAATAATGCCTGGCATTGCGGTTCAGCATGCTCTCACCTGCATTTTGTAACTTTATCCTCACAACAGTCCTGTGAAGTAGATAAAGTAGGCACAATTTGCTCCTGAGAACTCAGAGTCACATGGCCAGCGAGTGCCACAGTCAGGCTTCTGTCTAGACTGACTCCTGAGTTACTGTCCCATCCTGTCCCCAGCCCCAACACTACAGTGGGCTGCCATCAAATGTTTTAACTGGGAGCTAGAAACTGCCATGTCTGACCAATGTGTAAGCAATTTCAATATTTAATGCATGTGCATTTTTTATTTATTCTTCATTTACACATTTGCTGTGTGTCCTGTCTTTTGAAGGACTATTTTAGGTGAAAATTTCTCTTACCTTCAATTTCCTCCGTATGCTTAATGTCGCTGATGTTTTCTGCAGTAACCACAATTATACACAGGATGCCTAAGGAGTATCTTTCCAGCCTCAGGAAGCTCTTGATAGCTGTGATTGACTCCCCCATACTGTCAATGAGACCATGGCCATACACCTGAACCAGGTGGATCAGTCAGAGTCTCTTCCCTGGCATTATGACATTGAGACTATATATAGGATTTAGCCTCTCCCTGAGGTAGCTGGAACTATGACACATAAAGTTGGGAGCTATTGGTTTTCATGTATTTCTAACACGTAAATAAAAAAGCAAAAGACTACACAGAGCTAGTTTGCAGAAATAGGATAATGAAGCAGATAATCAAAAATAAAAAGAGCCGGGCGTGGTGGCACAAGCTTGTAATCCCAGTACTTGGGAGGCGGAGACAGGAGGATCGGGGTTCGCAGCCAGCCTCAGCTACTTAGTGAGGCCCTCCGCAACTTCCTGAGACCCAGTTTCAAAATAAAGGATAAAAAATAGGGCCAGGGGTGTAGCTCGGAGGTAGGACACCCCTGGGTTCAATCCCCGGTACCACAAATAAATAAATAAATAAATAAATAAATAAATAAAATAAAAAGAAATGGATATTTCTATACAAAAGAATGAAGTTGGACCCCATCCTTACACAAGAGCTAACTCAAAATGAATCACAGAGCTGGGCGTGGTGGTGCACCCTTGTAATCCCAGTACTTGGGAGGCTGAGACAGGAGGATCTGGGTTCACCGCCCCCCTCAGCTATTTGGTGAGGCCTTCTGCAACTTAGCGAGACCCTGTTTCAAAATAAAGAATAAAAAAATAGGGCTGGGGGTGTAGCTCAGAGGAATTCTACCCCTGGGTTCAATCACCGGTATTGCAAAAAAAAAAAGAAAAAAAAGAATCATAGACATAACTGCAAATGCTAAAATGACAAAAAAAATCTTAGAAGAAAACATGGGCATACATTTTTGTGACATTAGAGTAGGCAACATCTTGGATAAGACAACAAAATCACGGGCAACAAAAAGAAAACTCGAAGACTTGTACTTTAAAGGACATCAAAAAGTTCAAAGACAGCGGGCGTGGTGGCGCACGCTTGTAATCCCAGTACTTTGGGAGGCGGAGACCGGAGGATCCAGGTTCGCGGCCAGCCTCAG
>PVJS01007008.1:0-12134 GCA_004027185.1 Glis glis
AGAAAACTACAGACCTATATCGTTGATGAACTTAGACGCAAAACTTCTAAACAAAATACTAGCAACGCGCATTCAAAACCACATCACGAAAATCATACATCATGACCAAGTCGGGTTCATCCCAGGGATGCAAGGCTGGTTCAACATACGAAAAACAATTCATGTAATCCATCACATAAACAGAACTAAAGACAAAAATGACATGATCATTTCAATAGATGCTGAAAAAGCATTTGACAAAATCCAACACCCATTCATGATAAGAACACTGCAGAGAATTGGAATAGAAGGAACATACCTCAACATCATAAAGGCAATATACTTCATTGATTTCTGCTCTGGTTTTAATAATTTCCTGTCTTCTGCTGGCTTTGGGGTTAGACTGTTCCTATTATTCAGGGGCTTTGAGGTGTGTCATTAGATTATTTATTTGGTGATTTTCTGTTCCTCTATGTGGGCACTCAGTGCTATGAATTTTCCTCTTACTACTGCCTGCAGGGTATCCCAGAGATTTTGATATGTTGTGTCTTTTCATTTGTTTCTAGGAATTTCTTAATTTCTCCCCTTATTTCTTCTCTAACCCATTCCTTATTTAGCAGTGTGGTGTTCAGTCTCCACGTGTTTATGAAGTTTCTCAGGGTCTTCCTATAGTTGATTTCTAGTTTCATTCCATTATGGTCTGAAAAGACGCAGGGGATTATGTCACATTTTTTAACTTGCTAGCACTCACTTTGTGGCCTAGGATATGGTCTATTTTAGAGAAGGTTCCATGAGCACTGAAAAAAATGTGAATTCAGCTGTAGTTGGGTGGAATATTCTATATGTGTCTAGTAGGTCCATTTGGTTTATAGTATTCCTTAGGTCTGAGGCATCTTTACTGACCTTTTGTCTTTTGATCGATCTAGTAGTGTGAGAGGGGTGTTGAAGTCTCCCAGTATTTTTGTATTTGGATCTATGTGTGATTTAATGTCACAAAGAATTTCTTTTATGAAAGTGTTTGCACCTATGATAGGGGCATAAATATTGACTGTTGTTATATCTTCTTGCTGGATTGTTCCTTTTACCAGTAAGAAATGACCTTCTTTGTCTCTTCTGATAAATTTAGGTTTGAAGTCTAATTTGCCTGATATCATAATTGCTACTCCTGCTTGTTTTCGAGTTCCACTGGCGTGGATTACCTTGCTCCATTCCTTCACTTTTTGTTTGTGTGTATCTTTACTTGCAAGGTGTGTTTCTTGCAGGCAGCATATAGATGGATTGTGGTTTTTAATCCATTTTGCCACCTTATGTATTTTGATTGGGGTTTTGAGGCCATTTATATTCAGTGTGATTATGGAGAGGTGGGTTTTAATTCCTAACATTTTGAGATTTAATTTCTGTTTGAGGTAATGTTTGTTCTTTGCCTACTTGTTTGTTTGATGGAAATCATTGTTTCTCTGGTTCTGGCATTTCCTTATGATTTCTTCTTTGTAATTAATCTCTTTGAGTATTTTCTCTATTTCTGGTTTGAAAGACATAAAGTCTTTCAGCTTCTGTTTGTCATGGAAGGTTTTTATTTCCCCATCAAACGTGATTGATATCTTTGCTGCGTAGATAAGTCTTGGCTGGAAGTTGTTTTCCTCTAGAGTTTGGAATATGTCGCTCCGGGCCCTCCTGGCTTTCATGACCTTGTTTTGAGGGTCAGAAGTGATTTTTATTGGTTTGCCTCTGAATGTTACTTTCTCTTTTACTCTCACTACCATTACTCTCCTTGGCCTCTACCTTACTCAATTTGATTATTATGTGACATGGTGAACCTCTTCTCTGATCTTGTCTATTAGGAGTTCTATATGTTTCCTGTACTTGTGTGTTGACCTCTCTTTCTATGTTTGGAAAATTTTCTAATATTACTTGTCTGAATCGATTATTGATTCCCTTAGTTTCAGCTTCTCTTCCCTCTTCTATGACTATTATTCTTAGGTTTGCTCTTTTAAGACTGGCTAAGATCAATTCATGCTGTCGAATTCTTTTTTCTAAATTATATACTATGCGTTCATTTTTGGAGAGGTCATCTTCTAAGAGTGAGATTCTGTTTTCCATGTGGTCTAGTCTATTTTTGATAGTCTGTATTGATGCCTTCATTTCAATTATTGCATCCTTCACTTCCTTCAGTGCTTCTTTTTGATTCCTGTTCAGGGTGTCAGGTTCTTTGTTTATCTGGTCCTTCATTCCTTTCAGGCTCTCTCTGAATTCTTTTCAGAAATCCTGTATCATTTCTACTATTAAAGTTCTGAATCATCCTTCTGGCAATCTTTGCACTCCTGTGCTAGCAGGTTCTGTGGTTGTGGGGTTGTGGGAGCTCATTGTTTCTTTGCTGTTCTTCCTTTTCATGCTTTCAGGTTTCTTATGTTTATAACTTTGTTGCTTTTGGTAGCTCTCTTTCTATAGGTTTCCTGTGTCTAATCTCTCTCCCTTTATAGTTTCCTATTCTATGGGTAGATAGTTGCTACTAGGTGAGCCTTAAAGTTGAATAGCCTTTACTGGTCATTCTCACTTGCTCGGTATTATGTTCATTTGCAGGCCCAATTTTTAGTCTCCTAAAGTGATTGGGACCCTTGCCCAGTGACTCTCACTACCTGTGAAGGCTACCAGTGCCACTATTGCCCCTCTCACTGCAAGCATGGGTCTCCACATTCTCCACTTGGGCTGTCTCTATGTCTCTCTCTGTCTACACCTATGGCAGGTGTCACCTGCAGGGGGCCCGGGCTTGTGTCTCTCTTTGCTTACAGAAGCTGTGGATGTCGCTTTGACCCGATTCTGTGCAAACCCGGCACACCACGCTTTCCGCAGCAATGGCTGGTTTGGTCCAATTTTCCCCAGGTACCACAACTGTATGTCCTGTGGCAATGCCCGGGGACTCTATAAGGGTGCTGTGACCCGCAGACTGCAAGTTTGTCCCACTCAAATGTCACAAAGTACTGTCTGCTTTCCACATGTCTACCGTGTCCCACAGCACACCCCACTCCCACCTTGGCCAGGGCAATCCACACAGTCTTAGACCCTGAGAGTCCCTGTGGCTGCACTGGGTGGTCTCCCCCTGGGGTGGCTCATTGACATATGGTCTCATTGAGCGCTACTCTTAATCTTTTGGGGAGGGGGTGGGTTCAGTCGCTGCCCCAGGTTCTGGTCAGGCCTCCAGGCACTGGGGACTCTGCCGAGCATGGATAGAACTACTGCTTGCTTTTGTCACTGCTGCTCTGCAGTGCTGGTTTTACAACAGGTCCCTGGCTTCTTTGTTGGTGGCCTGACAAAGCCGCAACACCAGTAGCCGTCGGTGCAGCTTGACCAAGATGGCGCCACTGCCACTTCTGCAGATGCAGCAGTTCAGGTCTGTGTCGCATGTGGAGCGAGTCGCTGTTCGCCTTCATGGCTGCTATTCTGCAGTTTCTGGGTTCACAACAGGTTGCTGATGTCTCCATTGGTCTTGTGTGGAAACCACAATGCTAGTATCTGCCAGTAAAGTCCTGCCAAGATGGCGCCGCTGCAGCCGCTGTCGCTGCCACTGTTTGCTCTCTTTGGAGTGTGGAGCGAGCCACTGCTTGCTTTCGTCTCTGCTGATCTGCAGTTGAACTTCCAACAGGTCTCTGGCTTCTCTGCTGGCGGCGTGGAATCCGCAATGCCGGTAGCAGCTGGCGCAGTCCAGCCAAGATGGCGCCGCCGCCGTTCCTTAGGTAAGGTGCTTGGAGCTTTTTACTTTCCTCTGTTTTGTGTTCTGGCTTTGATTCCATCACGTTTTAAACTTTTCATTGTTTAGTTCAAGTTTTTGTTGCTTTTCTTCTCCTGTCGAGAAGTTGCTTTCACGGCAATTAAGATCCAAGCCTCAGAGAGATTGTAATGTGGTATCTCCCTTGGTCTCCATCTTTGAACCCCATGAATGGCATTTAAAGCATGAGAGTAAATGAGATGGATATAGAGAAGTAGAGATCAGAATACTATGCCTAGGAGCATTCCAATCCCTACTTATACAGATCCAAAAGATGAGGATAATTAACAGAAGACACTGATAAATAGCACCCAGTGTGGTAAGAATGAGTGAGACTCAGTATAAAACAGTAGACAGCATTATGCCAATAATTATTCTTTTTTTTCTATTATACGTAATATACTCTGCCTGGGCTCTGTAACAACATGAAGATGAGTTAGACAAAGTTATTGCTTTCTAAGACAATACCACTTAACAAATATAATAACCTACCAATGATTTTTCTCCCAATATTTATACCCTGTATAATCCCTTCTCCTTAAGTACAGGCTGTACCTAGTGAGTTGCTTCTAATGTATAGAAAATGGCAAAAGCAATGGGATGTCACTTATGAGATTCAGTTGTAAATGATTGAATCTCATTTTGCTGACATTCTCCATCTCTTCTTAAATGCCTCACACTGATGAAGAGGACATTTAGCAAGGCATTGAAGGTGACTTCCAGCCCACCAGCCAGGGAGGAGCTGAAGTCCTCAGTCTGATGGCCCTGGAGTAAACTGAATTCTGCCAACAACTATGTGAATGAACTTCAAAGCAGAGCCTTCCCCAATCGAGCTTTGAAATGAGACTGCAGCCCCTGGGTCAACAATGGTTGCAACCTTGTAATGAAGAAACAGAAGACCCAATGAAACCATGATCAGATGATTCCTGATCCACAGAAACTGTGAGATGTTAAGCATTGTTTTAAGAAACTAAAACTCGGGTAATTTGTTATTCAGCAATAGGTAATGAGCACATTAGGAGTGCAGAAATCACAACAATGCAAAACAGCTTTATTCAGATTCCTGTCCCACCTTTATTTCAGGCATTTGATGCTCTACAATAATGACCATAGTCATGTTATTATGATTACATCATCACTGAGTCAACTTTTTCCTGGCATAATTGCATTTTGGGTCTTATCTTAAATTGAAGAATAAAAACAATGAATTAGGAAAAAGTTATAAAAAGAACCTTTCCTGGGACCTCTGAATTAACACTGCAGAAAATAGCCAGTCTTTGGTCCATGTTTAAACATTTTAAATCATCTCATTTGTTTTGAAGCTCCTCTCTTCTCTCCTGCTGACTTTTCAGCTGGTCCATCCCCACCTTGGTGACATAACTCTAATTTAAGCTCCTATCAAAACCCATTATGATTTCCACTCCACTGCCCTTGAGTGCTGTTGAATTTAGATACTAGCATAATTAATGGACCACCTTGCTAGCAGTATTTCTTCTTCACATCACAGAGAAAATGTCAAGTCACATTTCCTTTGGAAATCAAGACCACTAGCAGATTTCACTGTCACTTACAAATTAGTTAAGAAATAACAAATAGGCAAAGGCATTCAGGAATTGTTAACAAAAGTATTTGATCATATAATCATATCAGCTTCTTAAATAGCTTCCTTTAAAAAATATTTAAGGGAACTCAGCATGGTGGTGAACACCTGTAATCCCAGTACTTGGGAGGCTGAAAAAAGAGGATCGTAGGCTCAGAGGCCAGCCCCAGCAAATTAGGGAGACCTGTTTCAAAATAAAAAATAAAATAGGGATGGGGTATAGCACAGAGGTAGAATGTCTCTGGGTTCAACCTCCAGTACCCCCAAAAAAGATTAGAGATATGTGTGTCTACTCTTACATGCAGATATATATATACACATATTTTTTGAGGGGATTCTTGTCCCCCCCCCAAAATAGACTTATTTAATGCAAATCAATTGCAGTCGTCATCCATAGGTATCCTCAGGGGATTTCTTCTAGGATACACAGACCCTGTTCCCATGGATACCCAAATCCACAGTTGCTCAAATCCCTTATGTAAAATGTATTTGCAGTATTTGTACATGTAAATGTAAATGTATTTGCTTATGTAAAATGTATTTGCATGTAACCTACTATATCCTCCTGTGTACTTTAAATCATCTCTAGACTACTTATAATACCTAATAAAATGTAAATGCTATGTAAATAATTGTTATTCTATATTGTTTAGGGAATCATGACAAGGCAAAAAGTCTGTATACATCCAGTACAGATGTGATTTTGTTTTCTAAATATTTTCAGTCCAAGGTTGATTGACTCTGTGGATATGGAATCCATGGATACAGAGGATCTACTCTTCTCCCTACAAATGACCAAAATGATCAAAACTGGATAAAATGTAGTGAAACATTATCTAAAGCAGGTAACTGAATGCAAAAGGAAACAAACTGTTGTTGTTGTTGTTAAAATAAAAGGGAACATAAATCAAGGTAGAAAGGCAGCAGGTTGCTCAATTCCAGGGACATTTTATACTAGGCAAATGGCACTTCTGGAATTAAACTGAGAGGTGGGAGCAGAAGTAATATCACCTCTGAACTGAGGTCCAGGGGGCTGAGGGTGACATTTTAAAGATCTGGAGGGCGCAGTTTCCCATATTGCCACAAACTTGGTGGCCTAAAACAAACATTTATTTA
The DNA here is from genome assembly GCA_004027185.1 of Glis glis. NCBI lineage: Eukaryota > Metazoa > Chordata > Mammalia > Rodentia > Gliridae > Glis > Glis glis. The sequence goes on from PVJS01007008.1 coordinate 6,459, forward strand.
TTTTCTCACAAATCTGGAGGCCAGAAGTCCAAAATCAAGGTGTGATTTTGACCCTCTAGAGGCTCAAGAAGAAAATCCTTTCTTAGTCTCTTCCATCTTGCCTTGCAGACAGGTTTTCCTAGGCTCATAGAAACATCATTCCAGTCTGCTTCCATCTTCACATCGCCTCCTCTGTGTGTGTCTAAATCTTCTCAAATCTCCCTCTGCTGTTAGCCTACAAGAATACTTGTCAATTTATTCAGGATCTACCCAATAATCCAAGATGTTCACCTCATCTCAAGATTCTTAACCTAATCACATATGTAGCACTTTCTCCAAAAAAGTAACATTTACAAGTTCAAGGAATTAGGGTATCTTTTGAGCTGTCATTCAGCCTACTACATTGTGCTCTTACCTGCTTGAGGCAGGGAGCTGGAAAAACTTCCTTGTACAAAGGGAGGATCCTCAGAACATTTCCCAATCTGTTTAAAAAGGATTATACAAATTCTACATGATAGGCCAAAAAAAAAGTGTATAGAAAGTTGGCTGTCAGATCCAGGCTCTGAGGAAGAAACAAAAGCCTTCTAAGAGAAATATGAAAAACAACCGGGCATGATGGTGATGCTTGTAATCCCAGTAGTTGGGAGGCGGAGACAGGAGGATCGTAGGTTCGTGGCCAGCCTCAGCTACTTAGTGAGACACTGTTTCAAAATAAAGAATAAAAAATAGGGCCGGGGGTTTAGCTTGGAGGTAGAATCCCCTCGGTTCAATCCCCAGTTTCACAAAAAAAAGAAACATGAAAAACATAAATACCAAGGTCACATCAGATGAGTATGTGACCCAAATGTATACTTAATAGAGTGGTATGAATTGCAGGCCTGGAAGTTGGTGCTTTTCCAGGACCCATGAAAACCCTGCAGTCATATAGAAGCAAGTGTAAAATCACACTAGATAGATACATCCACAATTCAGGGAACACAAGATTTTCACAGAAATTATTTTGCTTCAAGGACACTGGAAGTCCTAAATTCTAGTTACAAATGTGTCTCTGATCTATGGCATTACGAAGCAGGGCAGGCCCTGGTTCCTTACTTTTAAAAAAGTTTTACCATCCTCTCAGGAATAGCACTCCAGGAAGTTTACAAGAAATGTGGAGGCTATGTGTAGAAAGATACCATTTATAGATATACTTACTAAAATATATAATGCATATAATGAACAAATATACATGCACATGTTTCCTTTAGTACAACTATTGTACAACTATAAAAGTTGAGATCCTTCTGAATAACTTATCTAGTCTGGATACATTCAGAAGAGATTGTTCTTTTCCAGAATTAGCAGCACTTACAAGATGGCATCAGAGTAAGGACACAGAGAGGAGCCTGTCTCTAAATTGTCTTGGGTGCTCAGAACTGAATGGCCATACACATCCCACACGACTTTCGTGGGTGATAGGAACTAAAGACAGTAACATTTAAGAATATACAGAAGCCCACTGATTAACATCCAGACTGAAAAAGGGTAAAAAAAAGGGGGGGAGGGGGAACCAACCAGAGATGGGAGAACAATAACCCCATCCTGGACCAGGTCGCCGGACCAGCAGGAACCTCCAGAAGACCCAAAAAATTGTATAACCAGCAACCTGAGGCCTTTCTCACAGACATTGGGATCACCAACCACAAAATCCGACAACCCCAGGATAAAAGGATGGAGAAGAAAGACTGCCATCTACTTCCATCGCAATCTACTGGTCCTCTGCACACATGGCAGGAAAGGTGAGTGCTGCAGCCTCACAGGATAACTGAAAAGAGCCCTCCCAGAAAAAAAGAGAAGGTGGAGACACAAGCAGTCTGTGGCTGTAGCCACACAGGAAAATCTGAGGAATATAGCAGTTCTGAAAGTTGCAGACCAACGCAGCATTCCCTGGGGAGCACGGTGCCCCCGCCACCACATAGGACAGCAGCAAACAGAAGCAGGAAGCTGAAAACATCAGCGTTCCCTGCCTGCAACCCAGAAAGCCCGGGAGGGTCTCACCTAAATGGGAGGAGAGGGTCGGCCTTGCTTGCCAGCACCCAGGTGGAGGGACACCAGCAGTAGAGAAGTGCAGCCTTCCCCCTCCCACTCAGTACCCAGGCCAACCACAGTGTCTCTGCCTAAACAGACAGAACCAGAGGGACTTGGGAAGTAGACGCCAGGGCTCCCCGCCTGAACCTAGGTGGAGACAAAGGAGGGTTGCACTTGGACAGTAGAGCATGATTCCCCCCCTGCACTGGGGACAGCCCTGAACGGACTCCAGAGGAGGAAAGCTAAAAGCCCCAGCGTCCCCACCTACAACCCGGAAAGCCCAGCGGGTCTCGCTCTAAACAGGAAGAGAGCGCCAGTGTGCCACTGGCCTGCACCCAGCCACAGAGTGTCTCCACCTAAAACAGACAGACCTAAAGGGACTTGGGAACTGGACGCCAGAGTTCCCCGCCTGAACTAAGGTGAAGAGAAAAGAGGGTCACGCATGGGCTGTAGAGCACGCTTCCACCCCTGCGCCAGGGACAGGCCTGGAGGGACTCTGTGACAAGCAGAGAGGTGACAGGTCCATGGACCTCAACACCTGGACCTCATCAACAACAACACTGCAGCAGACAGAAGGAACCCTAGAGTAATTGCAACCCAGTACCAACAATCTACTAGCAGAACAACAGTGGAGTGATATGGGACACAGATATTGAAGAATATATTAAAGGATGACAAACACACAACAGAGAGCTAAGAATAACCATACAGCAGAGGCTAGCCACCTTTAAGGCACACCTAGCAATAAATATCTACATCCAGAAGAGGTTACTATACAGAAAGAGTGATTAGACACAGGAAACCTACAGAGTGAGAGAGAGATACCAAAAGTAACAAAGATATAAAATTAAGAAACCTGAAATCATGGGAAGGAGGAACAACAAAGAAACAATGAGCCCCCACAACTCCACAATACTAGAACCCATTACCACAGAAATGCAGGGATTGCAAGAAGGACAATTCAGAACTTTAGTAGTAGAAATAATACAGGATTTCCGAAAAGAATTCAGAGAGCCTGAAACAAATGAAGGATCAAATAAGCAAAGAATCTGACACCCAAAATAGGAATCAAATAGAGGCTTTGAAGGAAATGAAGGATGCAATAACTGAAATGAAGGCATCAATACAAACTATTAACAGTAGACTAGAACACATGGAAAACAGAATCTCACTCTTAGAAGATGACCACTCCAAAAGTGAGCGCATCATACATAATATAGAAAAAACAATCAGACAGCATGAATTGGACATTGAAGAGATCTCAGCCAACCTGAAAAGAGCAAACCTAAGAATAATAGGCATAGAAGAGGGAATAGAAGCTGAAACCAAAGGAATAGACAATCTATTCAGAGAGGTAATATTGGAAAATTTCCCAAACATAGAAAGAGAGGTCGACACCCAGGTACAAGAAACATAGAGAACCCCGAATAGACAAGATCAGAGAAGAGGTTCACCACAACACATAATAGTCAAATTGACTAACGTAGAGGCCAAGGAGAGAATCTTAAAGGCAACCAGAGAAAAAAACCAAGTAACATACACAAGCAAATCAATAAGAATCACCTCCGACCTTCCAAACCATGTAATGAAAGCCAGGAGGGCCTGTGGCAACATATTCCAAACTCTGAGAGAAAACAACTTCCAACCAAGATTTACCTACCAAACAAAGATAATGAATAAACGCCAGAACCAAAGAAACAATAATTCCCATCAAACAGCCAACTAAGAAAACGGAGGAAAAACACTACCTCAAACAGAAGTCAAAACTCAAAATGTTAGGAATTAAGAATCATCTCTCAATAACCACGCTGAATATAAATGGACTCAATTCACCAATCAAAAGACATAAGGTAGCAAAATGGATCAAAAATCTTAATCCATCTATATGCAACTTACAAGAAACACACCATACAAGTAAAGACACTCACAAACTAAAAGTAAAAGGTTGGAGAAAGTTAATCCACACCAGTGGACATGAAGACAAGTAGGAGTAGCAACTATGATATCAGACAAATTAGATTTCAAACCTAAACTTATCAGAAGAGACAAAGAAGGTCACTTTCTACTAGTAAAAGAAACAATCCAACAAGAGGATATAACAATAGTCAACATTTATGCCCCAAATATAGGTGCGACCACCTTCAAAAAACAAATTCTTCATGACTGTAAGTCACACATAGATCCTAATACAACATATTGGGAGACTTCAACACTCCTCTCACACCACTTGATCGATCTTTAAGACTAAGGGTCAGTAAAGATGCCTCAGACCTAAGGAACTCCATAGGTCAAATAGACCTACTAGATACATACAAAATATTCCACCAAACTACAGCCGAATTCACATTTTTTTTCAGCTGCTCATGGAACCTTCTCTAAAATAGACCATATCCTAGGCCACAAAGCAAGTACTAGCAAATTAAGAAATGTGACGTAATCCCTTGCGTATTTTCAGACCATAATGGAATGAAACTAGAAATCAACTATAAGAAGACACAGAGAAATCTCATAAACACGTGGAGACTGAACACCACACTGCTGAATGAAGAATGGGTCAAAGAGAAAATAAGGGAGGAAATAAAGAAATTCCTAGAAACAAATGAAAATAGGGAAACAACGTATCAAAATCTCTGGGACACGTTGAAAGCAGTATTAAGAGGAAAATTCATAGCACTGAGTGTGCACATAAGAAGAACTGAAAAGCACCAAATAAACAACCTAATGACACACCTCAAAGCCCTTGAAAAGCAGGAACAGTCTAACCCCAAAGCCAGTAGAAGACAGGAAATTATTAAAATTAGAGCAGAAATCAATGAAGTGGAGAATAAAAAAATACAAAAAATCAACAAAACCAAAAGATGGTTTCTCAAAAAAATACACATGATAGATAAACCATTAGCCAACCTAACCAAAAGAAAAAGGGAATAAACCCAAATTACCAAAATAAGAGATGAAAAAGGAGATATGACCACCGACAGTGCGGAAAGACAGAGGATTATCAGAAACTACTTTGAAAAGATATACTCAAACAAAATGGAAAACCTAGAAGAAATTGACAAATTTTTAGACACATAAAACCCTCCAAAATTGAATCAAGAAGATATAGAAAAATTAAACCAACCAATAACAATCAAAGAGATTGAAGCATCAATAAAGAGCTCACAATCAAAGAAAAGCCCACTTCCAGATGGTCTCCCAGGTGAATATAAAACCTTTATAGAAGAGCTAATCCCAATATTTCTCAATTTATTCCATGAAATGGAAAGAAATGGGACTCTCCCAAATACATTCTATGAAGCCAATATCACATTGTATTGGACAGGGTTCTCTAGATTAACAGAATACACAGAATGAGTATATTTGAAAAAAAGGATTTATCAGATGGGCTTACAGTTTGAAGCAATGTAGTCCCAGGTTCTGACTGCACGTGGAGAGTCATAGGAACCAGTAGCTGGTCGAACGGTCTAAGAGCTGGAGTCTTAGGATCGGAGCAACCACTAATTCAGTCCCAGTCCAAGACGTGAAGATCAGGAAGCTCTTCGGAGAAATGATGGTGAAGTTTCAATTCCAAGAGCTGGAGGCCGAGAAGATCAAGAAGCTCTTCAGAGAAAGGCGAAGCCGGCGGCTGAT